>BQNB010066743.1:0-34448 GCA_026074375.1 Tanacetum coccineum | reverse complement strand
TGTCCAAAGACAGTAGATCATTCATGCTCAAGAAGGTTGAGTATGTTGACCCAAAAGGGATTTCCAAGTCTGTAATGGTTTGAATCCCTAAGAGATACTAATTCTCTTACTTTGGTACAGGGCAATCCAGAGATATAGTTGCAGGATCATGCAGTGGTGGATAGTGGTTGCTCTAGCCATATGACTGGCAACAAAGCTTATCTTTCAGACTATGAAGATTACAATGGAAGCTTTATGGCTTTTGGAAGTGATCTAAAAGGAGGTAAAATAACGGGTAAAGGAAAAATCAGAACCGCTAATTTAGACTTTGATGATGTTTACTTTGTAGATGAACTTAAGTTTAACCTTTTCTCTGTCTCACAAATGTGTGACAAGAAAAAAGTGTCCTTTCTTTTCATGAGACCTGAAGGCCTATCCTGTGTCTCCTAGCTTTAAGCTTCTTGATGAAAGTCAAGTTGTACTTAGAGCTCCTAGAAAGGATGATGTGTACAGCTTGGACTTAAAGAACATTATTCCCTCTGGAGGTTTAACTTGTTTATATGCAAATGCAACAGCAGACGAGTCTAAATTATGGCATAGGAGATTAGGTCATGTGAATTTCAAAAATATAAACAAACTTGTTAAAGGTCACCTAGTTAGAGGTTTACCTTTAAAAGTTTTTGTGAATGACCACACTTGTGTTGCCTGCAAGAAGGATAAGCAACATAAGGCCTCCTGTAAGGCCAAGTTAGAAAGAATCATCAGAAAGACCCTAGAATTACTTCATATGGACTTATTTAGACATGTCTCTGTAGAAAGTATTAACAAGAAAAGTTATTGTTTGGTTGTGACTGATTATTTCAGCAGATTTAGTTGGGTATTTTTCTTAGCTACCAAGGATGAAACACCTGAAATCCTTTGTAAATTTATCATAGGCTTAGAAAACCAATTGAATCATAATGTTAAAATCATTAGATGTGATAATGGGACAGAGTTTAGGAACCATGCTATGAATGAATTCTATGCTAAGAAAGGAATAAAAAGGGAGTTTAGTGTGGCTAAAAGTCCACAGCAGAATGGTGTTGCAGAAAGAAAAAACAGGACCCTAATTGAGGCAGCTAGAACTATGTTAGCAGATTCACTTTTACCTATCCCGTTTTGGGCAGAGGTAGTAAATACTGCCTACTATGTACTTAATAGGGTATTAGTGACCAAACCTAAAAATAAGACACCTTATGAACTATTAATAGGTAACTCACCTAGTATTAGTTTTATGAGACCTTTTGGGTGCCCTTTGACCATTTTAAACACCTTAGATTCCTTGGGCAAATTTGATGGAAAATCTGATGAAGATTATTTTCTTGGATACTCTACCTCTAGTAAAGCCTTTAGAGTATACAACAAAAGGACCAAAAGGGTAGAAGAGAATCTGCACATCAATTTTCTTGAAGATCAACCAAATGTGACAGGAACTGGTCCTAATTGGATGTTTGATCTTGATTTTCTCCCCATTTCAATGAACTATATTCCTGTTAGTGTAGAAAATCAGGTTAATGTGGATGCAGGTACACAAGATTCTTATGTTGAAGGTTCATCAAGAAAAGATAAAGGACCTACTCAGGAATACATATTGCTTCCACTACAACCTCATAGGACAAGGATTCCAGTAGATGATGTTGCTCCAACTACACATGAAAAATCTTCTAAAAGTTGTAACACCCCCATTTTTACATATAGCAGCGGAAGCTAATCTGGGGTATTACTTCATGGAAACAACAATCATAAACATAGAAAACGACCCAAAAGAGACGTTTATTCAAAAGATACGTTATCATTCATTTTAAATCAGAGTTTTACAAAGGCAGGTCCCAAAATCTAGTTACATACAATGTGAATGATAACAAGTTTTAGCCATCTTCATGTCCATGCCACTCCGTGCCATATATTGCTCAATAACCTGAGATAAACATTCTAAAAAGTCAACACAAAGGTTGAGTGAAATTCATAGATTTGATAAACAGTTTGAATACAAGTTATAGTGTAATAATTGTACAAACACAATTATTATGAAAATGTTATTGTTATGATCTTGGGTTACGTTATTATATACCCGTCCACAACATGGATAACACCATTGTTGTCAGTCCTATTCCCACACTCAGAATTCATAAGGATCATCCAAAAGGAAAATTTCTAAGAGATCCTACATCAGCAGTTCAAACAAGAGGAAAGATTCAAAAGGATTCTTCAGCACAACAAGCCTCTGGTAAAGTTAATTACAGACAGAACATAAACAAATATCAAAGGATATCAGAACTGATTGTTTCATGTTTTCTCTCTCAAGAAGAACCCAAGACTATATCACAAGCCTTACAAGATGATAGCTGGGTTGAAGCAATGCAAGAGGAATTGCTTCAGTTCAAACTACAGAAGGTTTGAGTACTTGTTGATTTACCATATGGGAAAAAGGTAATTGGCACAAAGTGGGTCTTCAGGAATAAGAGGGATGAAAGAAGTATTGTTGTGAAAAACAAAGCACGGCTTATAGCATAAGGGTTTAGACAGGAGGAAGGTATAGATTATGATGAGGTTTTTACACCTGTTGCCAGAATTGAGGCAATTAGGTTATTTTTAGCCTTTGCATCTGACAATCAATCCTTTACTATATATAAATATATAATAAATATATAAATATATAATAAATAGGATAATATCAATAGTAGTAGTATAGTAACCGGAAGTATCGGTCTCTCACTTCGTTATCCACAAAGTTCAAAACCGGACCCGGGTCGTTCTCCCAACGAGGCGTGAAATTGACGGTCACGTTAATGGTTTGACTATCGGATGCTTGAATAATAAAAGATTTGATTGGGTTTTCTAAATCCTACGAGAAATTATGGAAATTTAACTAAGGAAAACTTAAATCTACGGGAAAGACAATAAAAGGCACGGGAAATTAAACTTACAACTACGGGAAAGCATAAAAAGGCAAATGAATAACTTAAAAATCTACGGGAAGCATAAATAAGGCATAAAATGAAAACCTAAGTCTACGGGAACATGAAAATTAAGGCAATTAATCTTAAAACGCAAAAATGAGAACCGGGATCCGAATCCCGTTCTTTAAAAAACCAAATTTTGCAAAAATAACCCTACGGATGCAAATTTATTTTTCCTAGGTCCTACATGATAAAAGAAAAAAATTTAAAAAGAATTTTATTTTTTTGATTTTTTAATAATTTTTTATGGTTTAAAAACAATTTTAAAAAGAAAAATTCATTAAAAATACTAAACAATTTTGGAAAAATATGAAAAATTCATGGAAAGTAGCTTGAAAAGAGTAGACTTAGGGGAAAATAAAATGGTGAATTCAGCTTATCACATAAGCTGTTAAATAAGCTTAAACAGCTGATAAGCTAAAAAGGATAAAAAGACTATAAAAATAAAATGAGGGAAATACTAACTGAAAAAGTCCCTAGGGCAAGTGGTTTGTGTGTGCGTGTGTGAGGTGCTGGTATACAAGGGGGAGGTCATGGGTTCGACCCCCATGCCTCTTTTTTTTTAAACATTTTTTTAATTTCTTTTTACAAACTTGAAGAAGAGACAAAAATAAGCATATTTCTTAACTATGACTTTTTGTGAAAAGCTAAAATAAGCTGGGAAATAGGCTAAGAAAAGTAGACATATTCATTTTTTTTAAAACTAAGTTCTAAAGCTAAGGCAGTGATGGTTTTTATGACACCATAAGCTAAAAGAAATGCAACAAGCTGAAAACTCTTAATACATGACTACTAATAAGCACTTAAAGAAAGGAAACAAGCAAAGAAAAGCTGGAAAATAAGCAAAGATATGACAGTTTTAGCTTTTTGCACTAAAGACTAAACTAAGCTAACTGTGTGGCAATTTTAAGCACAATAAGCAAGTGTAAATGAAAAATAAGTAATAACTAACCTATACTATCACCTAATAAGCAAGTATAAGGCATAAATGAGCAAATGGAATAAGCAACAGCAGGCAGAAAAGCAAATAAGCCAATAAGGGCAAACCAAACACAAAACAGCCTAGGGACATATTTGAGCTTAAATTTAAGCTAGCTAACCAAAATGCTAGTGTTCAAAACTTGGAAACAGACAAAGCTAGTACTTCTAACTTTAAGAAAAAGCAAAGATTAGACACTTTGAAAAACAGATAAGCAAAGAAAAAGGCAATGGAAAAGGGTTGTTTGGCTCAGGATACACATTTTTTTGTTTCCTAAAAAGGCAAACTAGGCTAAAGCAGCCTATGAAATAAGCTAGCAAATAAGCTTGAAACTGAAAAATAAGTAAAAACATAATGAAACTGTCCTACAATGAGCTTATGCTCAAAAATTTAAGAGCTAAAAACAAGTTTAAGTTACTTAAAATTTAAGATGGAAAACAGACTTTATAAAACTAAAACTGACTTGACTGACTTTTGACTAAAAAGTAGACTATCAAGATAAAATTAGCAACTGTATTTTGACACTTGAAAGGATACTAGAATAACACTCAAAAGATGGTTTTGAAAACAAAATCAAATAATGCTATGTAAGAACTGTTTTGCACCAACAGTTTCAAAAACCACTTAGATAAAACTTTAGAACAGACTTTAAAAGCTAAAAAAAACTTTGAAAATAGATTGAAAATGCCTTAAGAAGGCTTGTGAAAGATTTTCAAATGACCTATAGTGGTTTTTCAAGCCAGAATGACCAGTTTGAACCCTTGACCAAACCACCCTTAAAAACTTCATTCCTTTTAAATTATAACACTTAGATAAAAGCTACAAACAGTCCTAAAATCTACTGAGACTAGGGTCAAATAAGCACAAACAAGCAATTTAAGACTAAGGAACAATAGTTTTAAATAAGCTAGCTAGAATAGGCAGTTTGAGGCCAAAATAAGTGACAGTTTTATGGACAAAGGAAATTGCATAACAAGCAAACATCTATAACCAAAAACTACATAGATACGATAATAAAGATTAAAGAACATGTTGTCAAGAAATTAAGCACCCAAAAGCTAAAGACATCAAATAAGGGGTAATGACAGGATTGCAAGAAAAACATTAAATTGGAATTTCATTAAAAGAATAAAAGGTACAATGTTTTTGAAAAGTAAAAGACATAACTAAAAACATAACTTAAGACATTTAAAAAGTAAAATTAAATCTAAATTATCCTACTCCTAGTTCTACTCTTGTTCTTTGTCTTCTTTCTCTTATATATGCTGGGAAGTATCCTTTGCTTTGTGCTTCTTGTGTTTGTGTTGTGAGAGAAAACCAAGCATGATCCTAGCCTTTGAAATTTCTTGGCCTCCAAGAACTCAATCCTAACCCTTGAATCTTTTGTCTCATTCCTTGACCAATTAGGTGAATCGGGATTGCCAGCGTGGTTTTGTGGTGTGGGGTAAGCTGTTTTTGGAGTGGGGAGATGTTTTTGGCAGTATGTTGCAGGGGTGCAACAGTAACACGTGATGGTGGGGGAGATGGGTTTTTGGTTGTGGCGGGAAAAAGGTGTTATAAGAGACAGGGTAAATTTTTTGGGAGATTGGCACAATAGGTCCCTGAACCTATATATGTCTATTGCATGCTAAGTCCTTGTAATTTGTATCTTTGGTCCCTGGAGTTAGGTTGGAGGTTGCATAGTTAGTCCTCAAGGACTAACAATGTTAGGGTTGAATGACTTAACGGCAGTTAAGTCATTTGGGCTTTATATATGTTTGGGCCGGTTAATGTATTAAAGGGGTTTATGGGCTTTTTGGACTAAATGGTTTAATTTAAATAAAGTGGGCTGACCCGGCCCACTAAAATGGGTACGGGTCGGCCCATTTTATCATGATAGGGTTTCGGGTTCGTTTTTCCATGCTCTTTCCAATGCCGTATCCCGGGGTTGACTTTGACTTCGTCTTGACTTCATTAAATGCACAAACATTGTCGAGTCGATCCGGAAATGTCCGTTTAAGCTCCGTTTTCAATCCTTTTGTACCTTCGGCTTTGGTTTTTCGCGCTCTTTCCAATTCCGCTCTCGGTTTTGTCCGGTTTGGCTTTGTTTTTATCCTTTAGTGAATATCCAGTACCTCCATAGTACAAACATAAAAACAAGCACATTTATGGCATTTTATGTACGTTTTTGGTCGTTTAGGGCCATTTTATTAGGTAAAAGGTATGTGTAATTACACACATACCAAAATCCCTCATACTAAGATATTGCGTGTCCTCACGTACGGATTAACGTAAGCCTTATAAAACTAAGAATCTCATCCCTGATAATTAACGAAAAAGTAGCAAGTGTCATCGAGGGGAATTAAGACTAAGAGTTTAGAAAGCTCCATTTTTACCATATCTTTAAATGCTATACACTCAATCCTATTTTTTTCTTCATTCTTTTTGTACTTTTCTATTTAAGCAAGCTAACTAACTATTTGACTTACGTTATTTCATTTGGGATCATAGAAAGATGCATTCGATCCGAGAATGCCCCAAAAAGGATTAAATTCTCTGTCCCGACTTTTCAATAGTCCAAACAAGCTTTTAAAACGAATCACTGTTAAATATCATATAATGATGCTAACACTACTTTATATTTGCAACTTGGAACTTTTTCACTCCCAAGAATTATTATACTCTATGGGTATGTGCTATTTGATTTTAACCATGGATCATACGTTTTGCAAAATTCTATGCTTTTCACGTTCCACCGAGATTACTGAGTTTGCCGGTGACCCCCCCCCCCCCCCGGTGTGTGAGATCATCCCAAGTAGTGACTTTCATCTTGGACATCCACCTTGCGGCTAAGTGACCAGGGCTTTTGACACCCTCAGAGATAGTATCGGGAATCCTAAGGACCTTAGGTTTCAAAAAACTTCAGGTTTTCGTATACACATAGCTTATAAAATAGACTAGTCAAGTTCATAAAACATTTTAAATTTAACAAAAAGAGATCTATTTATTAATTCACACTTAAACATTTAAACATTTATGCAATTGTAACCCTGACACTTTTTCGAAGGCTGCAACATCGGTTGTTAGCCGACAAGATGCAACAAACTTTTATCAGTCTGGATTTTTATATTCTTACTATGAGCTTTCTTCTAGTAGACTACCACAACGGTTGTGAGCGGCAAGTAGGTAGTAAACTTTTATCAGCCCACAGTTTTTATAGTTATTATATTTTTTTTTATTTTTCATCTATTATCTAAATATATATTTATATAATATATATAATTATATATATATATAATTTTGTAGAGACTACTTTCTTTTTGAAAAATTAAGTATAAGTTTGAATAGACTAACTATTTTTGCTATATATACATAAAAATTGTTGATTTAAGTTTAATCTCCAAAAATAGCACGTATACTTAATCCAGAGTTAAGTGCTTTATGGAGAGATAAAACCATAAATTCTCACACATGAGCTCTTATGGTTTCCACCTATTCCTTTGTTTAGCATCTACTCATACTTAAAAAATCTATCATTTTGTATATTATCCAGTTAAGAATTTTTTTAGCGAACGCTTAGCCTTAATAGTTATAGGAACATGATAGTAGAGCTAACACGCCGATCAGGTCAAAATTTACTCATATTTTACCCAGCAGGAAAGTCAAAATTTGTGAAAAACATTCATTATTTTTGAAAATTTTGAAAATTTTTTTTTTTTGGTATTTGGTGGTAAAAGGGATTACGTGGCTGAAAAAAACGGCTGCAGGCACAATAACTCGACAGATCCCCATACTAGAATTAAACCATTGTCCTCAATGTTTTAAGAAGGGTCTCTACGTAAATCCTAAGCCGTTTATTAAGTATGCTTAAAGATAAACGTTAGTCGATAAGATTAGGATATTGGATTTGCCAAATGAAGTTGAGGATGTGAAGCTCTTGTGAACGAAGGACAAAAATCGCGAGCACGAGAGGCTTCAAAATCCAGGCAATCCTGGACATACAACACAAAACACAAAACACGAGATAATGGAAGAGGCGAGCCTCCTCACAACAATACACTTATTAGCAAATAGAAAGAAGATAGAATGGATAAGCAAGGGTTGCCACCCACGAAGCGCTTGTTTAAGGTCACTAAGCTTGACCCGATCCCCCCATACTTGAGCTTGTCAAGGAGGATAGAAATAGGGATGACGAACACCCAAATTAGGAGTGTTGTCTCCAGAAATCAACATCGGGCTTTCATGAAGAGACAGCTTGGAAGTTTTAAAGCCCCGGTGTGATAAGAGATGAACTTTGTCTACATTTTTGGATGAAAATGGAAGCAAAGTTTGAATCACTGGACAAAGGGTGGGTTGGGTAGGTAAAAGTCTAGGTATAAGAACATAGTGTTCAGAAATATCACCCACCACTTTTGTAGTCAAAAGTCCCGTATCGGGCTTAATTTCATCATCATCTGGTGGTTTTGCCGGAGGGCGAGGGGATGATGGATCATAATCACTTTCAAAGTGGAAAGAATCATGCTCAGGGAGCGAAAGGGAATCATCGGTAAGCAATTCTTCAAAGAAAAGGATATCCCATTCGGAGTCATAGTCATCGGTCTTAATGCCTGGTGGCATCGAGTCATCTTTATAGGAGTAAGAAAATAAATCAACTTTCTCCATAAGGAGGTCACTATCTTAAACGGGGATAGGATGATGGAGAGAAAAGCTTCAGTTTTTAGCATTAGAATAGAACATCGGAATTAGAATCTTCCGAAGGGAGAGGAGATGAGTTATCTTAAAGCAACCTCTCAACTGGATGAATTTCACCCTCCGGATCAAGGTTATCATCATCAATTCCTGGTGGAATTGATTTGAGAAGAGTGAGTTCACCGGCAAACTCATCTAGAAGAGAATCAATCTTAGAAGAAGAATCAATCGAAGTATTTTGATTAAGCAGAGATTCTATGAGATTAGATTCGGCATCAAAGGAATCAATTCTTGGCCGTGAATTGAAGTTGTTATTTCTAACACTCATATTGAATTAGTTCACACAGGTAGCCAATTATTTTCTTCATAAGATCCAAGAGAGGGTTAGATAAAAATTTAAAATTTCATTTGGAACGTATCTTAGAAATGAGTCATCACTAAAGGTAAAATCATCATTAATATCGAAGAGAGGGTTAGAGAAAGTCAGATCATGATTCTTCGAGAATCAACATCCGGCGGGCAAATCACACTGACCGTCGGAAGCATCCTCGGACTCACTTGGGGTAGGGACAAGGTTCTCAACACTAGACTTTATGAATTCGTCCGATTCCATTTCCGGAATTGTGCTAAGATGCTTATCCTCCATTATGAGGGAGTCCGTTTTTGGTGAATCGGGTGTGATTGCAACACACGGCTTGATGAAGTTCGGACCATAATGATATCTTTTTCAAGGGGGTAGAATACTTTCCTGTCCTCGTCATATCGTAGCAAACGGGAATCTTCCAATATCGCAGCTCTTAAGCCGCTTGCTTCTTCTTTTCAATTCGCTTTTCCTTATTCCTTTTTTGTATATATTGACCACCATATCAATACGGATGTCAAATTGATCCCTAAGTTATTTTGAGACATTGAAAAGTCAATTTAGAATTGAAAGTTTCATTTTGATCACTTGAAGAGTAGGATGATTGAGGTATATTGCGGGGTTGAAATTGGTGAAATGAAAACAAAAGAATTAGGAATCATAGGCAAGGATTTTGCTCGTGATAATAATCTTCATTCATTGGTTGACATTGGTAAGTTTCATGAGGACCCCCACAATTTTCACAACAAGAAAATTGTTATGGGTGAAAATTATTAATTTGGTTATAACCGAAATAATTAGAATCAGAACACAGATTAGGTTCATAATAATTCAACGATTGACATTGAAAAGCCTCATGCAGGCCCCTACAATTTTCACAACAAAGATATTGTTGTTGAAAATCATGAAAATCTTGCGGGAAATTAAAGTCTTGATTGTAACATGGTTCCGGATAGATAAATGGAACTTCAGGTGAGCAATCGTAACCGTAATAAGCATCATTCCCACAAAACTCATAAGAATATGTCGGGGTTGTGGAGGTGGGTTGAAAACGTTAGGAGAATCATCAACGAAATTAGGTTTTGAAACATAAGGTAATGAATTTCCTTTTTCAGAATAGCAAGTCGGATCAAAACTTGTAGTAAGTTTGTGGAGCTCCATCACATGGTGTGTTTGTTGCATGGTTCCAGATTGGAGATAATCGGAACTTTCGGAGGACAATTATAACCAATATGAGCACCTTTCCCACAAGACTTACAAGTGCATCGTTGACAAAAGATTCCATCTAACGAATCACCACACTCGTAACAAAATTGTGTTCAATTTGTGGGAGGGATTTTTGCGAGGGAAATTTTCACTGGGGTCTGTTTGACAACGGAATGGATTGGTGGACTCTTGAGGAGCATTAACAAAACGTTGTATTCGGTCCATCGGATGATCGGAAGTGTTTAGAACGGTGTTGGTAAATTCATTTCATGGACAAATTGTAAACCAAACTTCCTTTAATTTATTTCGCCATAGAGCACATCCTCGACACTATGGACCTTCAACCGGGTTTCCACACTTTCACAGAACCTAGCGGGGGTCGTTGGGACGAGTGGGGCGTTTTATTTAGGATCAGAACGGAACTTGTTACGAGCCTCCTTTTGAACAACCACATGATTTATTGTACATACGCTCAATGTCGAAATACTCTTATACTTGTGTAAAGAGGATTTAATCGATAATCGAGGGACGCCTAAGAAATTAAAAAATAAAGGGATAAGAAATAAAAATTAATTGGAAAAAGGTTTTAAAGGAGACTTTTGGATTTTTGCGTTTTTTTAAGAAAACAGATTTTATTAACGGACAAAACGAGATTGAATAACTTAAACTGATAATCAACTTGCTTACGGTAGTCTTTGTAAAAAAAATACAAAAGGGCGGAGGAGCGGGATAAGCGCGAAGAGTATTAAAAAACATTTCTTTTGTGGTCGTAGTTCGATTGGAACAGAACCTTTTCTTTTTTATACCCCTCTTATAGTTTGTTTATCAATCAAAGGTGAGTCGTACCTCGCAGGTGACACAAAGACAAGTTTTAAATCTTTTGTTCGGGAACTTATTATGATAATGCTCCAGTTGAGAGCATTATATTGATGATGATTTTTAATTCTTATTTAAGGACAATGTTTTTATATTTTTGGTTTTTCTTGTTTTCATAATAAAAAGGAAATGAAAAATATTTTTATATTTTTATATTTTTATAATAATAATAAGAAAATATTCACAAACGGAAAATAATAACTTCACGAGGAAGGGTCTTCAAGTCAATAATCGTCAAACCGTAACGATATTGTCGCAACACACCTCTCCGGCAGCGGCGCCAAAAATGATAATCACCTTTTTAGGGGTAATTATATATCAAATACTATATTAAAATTATCAAATATAAAACCCTTGCAAGTCAACCTAGTCAACCTTTTAGGAAAAGGGTCAACAAACTTACGGGTATGATATAAATGATTCTGGGCAAGTGATCACCCGGGTCGTTCTCCCAACGAGGCGTGAAATTAATGGTTACGTTTTTTGTTTGACTTTTAGAAGCTTGAATGCAAGAAGGATTTGGTTTTGGATTCTAAATCTACGGGAAATTATGGAAATTTAAACTAAGGAATACTTAAATCTACGGGAAAAACATAAAAAGGCACGGGAATTTAAACCTAATTCTACGGGAAAGCAATATAAGGCATGTGAATAAATCCTAATACTATGGGAAGCATAAAAATGAAGGCAATTAAGGTAAAATAAACACGAAAACGATAACGGGTGCAAATCCCGTTCTTTAAAAAAATAAATACTACAAATTTAACCCTACGAAAGCAATTTTAATTTTCCTAAGTCCTAAATGATAAAAGAAAATTTTGAAAAAATAGAATTATATTTTTTTGACTTTTTTATTTTTTATTATGAATTAAAAACGATTTTAAACTAAATTAAATATTAAAAATACTAAATGAATTATAAAAAATCTAAAAAAAATTACAAAAAGTCCTAAATGTTATGAGGAATGCAAGAAAAATAACCATGTTAATCCAGCTTATCAAATAAGCTCAAAATAAGATGGAATAAGCTTCGAATTCAAAATAAGAAAAGGGAATAAAAAAGGACTTAAAGAATTAATATTGCAAAGATTGGCCAGATGGCCCTACTAGTGCTGGTGGTTAGTGTGTGTGTGTTGTGGGACGAGTGTGTGTTAAGGGAGAGGTCATGGGTTGGACCCCCATGCCTCTCTCTTTTTATAAAACATTTTTTTTTCAAATTTTCTTTTACAAACTTAAAGCACAACTGAAAATAAGAACTTTTTACAAAAAAACACTTACTCTAAATCTAACAAATAAGCCATAAATAAACAAGAAAAGCTGACAGGTTGCATTTTTTTTAAACTAAGACTAAAAGAGCTAACTGGATGGCTTTTTAAAACTCAATAAGCTAAAAGAAAACACAAATAAGCTAAGACACACCAACTCCCATGCCTAATAAGCAAACATGACTGAAAATAAGCAAGGAAAATAAGCTGGAAAATCAATAAAAAGCAAATAAGTCATTTGGCTAAAAAGATAGTGAAAATAGCCTAAGAAGCTACTTTTAAGCTACTTTTTAAAGGCCATAAGCTATCCTTATGGCTAAATAGCTTATAGCACTAAAAAGACTATCCTATAAACTACAATAAGCAGTAAAGAGTAAGGAATTTGAAAACCATTTAAGCTATTAAAAAGGCAATTGAAAAGGCTGCTTGGACAGCTTGACTATTTATGGTTTTCTTAATAAAACTAAATGGCTTATGCAGCCCTAAGGATAAGCTAGTAAAATAAGATAAAAATAGAAAATAAGCACAAACAGATCAAGTACATACTATCACTAACTAATGCTATGAAAATCAGATTCTAAAAAGGACATTAACTAACTTATAATGAAGATTAAAAAGTGGCTTTTGAGCCTTAAAAACTGCCATGACAGATTTTAACTTGAAATCAAAATGAACAAATGAAAATTTATATGACACTTTCCTACTGCATTTTGAGGTATAAACAAGCATGAAAAAGCAGCTAAGAGCACCTAGTCAAATAAGCTATAATATGAAACGTAAGAAACCACAGATTCAACCTTGCATGCTTAAAACCTTAAAGCTTGATTTAAAACTTGTAAAACGTAAAAAAAACAGATTAGAAGGTTTAATTAAAGCTATTTAAAAGTGGCTTAATCACCCAAAACAATTTTGAAGCAATTTTAACCCATTTTGAGTCTTAAACCAAACACCCCTTTAAATATTTGATTTGCATATTTAAACTATTTTAAACTGATTTAAGGTAAAATAAGCAGAAACAAATATAGCATAAGTAAAGTAATGAACAAATAAGCATTTACTAATAGGAATTAAGCACAAATAAGCTAATTAGTAAGCTAACAGTACTAAGCATAAATAAGCACATAGAAAAGATTTTAAAGAGAACACCAAGTGTACCTTGATTCCTTGCACCAAACAGGGATTAAATAATCCTAAATAAGCTCTAAATCCTACCCAACATATAAATAAGCAGTCTAATAACCCATAAACTCTTCCATTTCCAGCTTATCTTCCAAAATATTGAGCTTAGGTAATTTGACTGGTGAATGAAACAGCAAACATTGAGTAGTAACAAAGCTTTTGAACTTATATTTAAATGGTTAAAACATATTAAAGCTTAATGACAACAAAGTAAAACAAGATTTAAAGTGACTTAAATTTCATTCATGATAAAAGAAGGTTACAAGGCTTTTAAGAGTAAAAATAAAATAAGCAGTAAAATGCAGAAAGTTAAACCTAAAACTAATCCTATACTAGATAAATTACAATGAAGAAGTCTAAAACTATTTATACAAAATACTAAAACTGCAAGGGACTTCGAATGTGTGTTTCTTGTGTTTGTTGTGTGAGGAGATTGTAAGCCTAATCATAGCCATTAATCCATCTTGGTCATCAAGCAAAATGATCTTAACCCTTCATTCCTTGTCTTCTATTCTTCAGCCAATAGGAGCATAGAGGATTTCCAGCGTGGCTTTTATGCCATGTGATGTGGGGTTAAGGTAAGGATGGTGATGGGTTTGGGGTAGGTGAAGTGGGTTTCGAGGGTAAGAGTGACAGATGAGGGTGAATGGTTTTTTAGGCAGGAAAGTGGTGGGGGAAGAAGTACAGTGTTTTTGATACATGGTATAAGTTTTGAGATTTGGCAATTATGGTCCCTTATCTTGTATAAGCTTATTGCACGTATGGTCCATGTGGTGATAGATGTTTGGGGGAGTTGCCAGGAACAGCCCCTCAAGTTGTATACGCCGTTTGCAGCCACAGTCCCTTAAGGACTAACGACGTTAGGTATAAAAGGCGTTTGGGCTAACCTTTGTTAAAAGGGTTTTGGGCTTAATTTTGGCAGTTTGGGCCGGTTTAATATAAAAGAGGATTTGGGCTTTTTTTAAATGGATTATGGGCTTTTAAATTGTATATAAATACTGATGGACTGACCCGACCCATTGACTCGGGTGCGGGTTGGCCCAATAAGATATTTATGCCTTCGGCTTTGGTTTTTTGACTTTGAGTTCTCGGTGTTGACTTTGACTTTTTGTTTGACTTTGAGTTTTGACTTTGGCTTTTCGCGTTCTTCACATTCCCGTGCTCGGTTTTGTCGTTTTTGGCTTCGTTTTTCGTCCTTTTATCGGATATCCGTTTCCTACACAATATAAGTGAAAACATACAAATACAATGTATTTTTTGGTACGTTTTTTGTCATTTAAGTCCGGTTTTAATGGAAAATGGTATGTGTAATTAAGCACATACCAAAATCTCCCATACTAAACTATTGCCGTGTCCTCACGCAATGCCATAAGTAAACACTTAAGAAAACCAAGAATCTCAATCCCCCTCGACTAATTACCTCAAAAAGTAGCTAAGTGTTCATCAAGGGGAATTAAAGAATCAATAGCTTTGAAAAGCCCTGTTTTTACCATTTTAAATATTTACACTTATTCACACACATATTTTTGTATTTTTTCCTTTTTCTCATTTTTTGTACTTTTCTTTTTGAGCAACTAACATGTTTAACTTTCGTTATTTTATAACTTTTAGGGATCATAGAACAAGGAACATTTCAATCCTAAAATGCCCCTAAAAGGATAAATTCATCGTTCCTGATTTTTTACTTATTCCAAACCAAGCTCAAAACGAAATCACTGTTAAATATAAGTTAAAATACTAACACTACTCATATTTATAACTTGTGAACTTTTTCACTCCCGACAATTATTATATATTAGGTGAATGTGCCATTTCGAATTTCAACCATGGATCAACTTTTTGCAAAATTTCTATGCTTCATGTTCCACCTGAGAATAATGAGTTTGAAGGCGAGATCATCCCATGTAGCGACTTTCGTCTCGGCACATCCCAACCTTGCGGCTAAGTGACCAGGTTTTTTACACCCTTGGATTTCCCGTATATACATAAGATCACAACTTAAAATGTAATAGTCTTAGTTCAAAAGCATATTTTAATTTAAGAAAATTTTTTTTTCCTATATTTATTAATTCACTTTTACTATACTTAATATAATTACACATCCATTAAATTAATGAAATCCTCAACCTTTTAGAAGGCAGCAACATCGGTTGTGAGCCGGCAAGATGCAACAAACTTTTATCAGTCTCGGATAATTACTATGTGCCTTATTTAGAAGACTGCAACATCGGTTGTGATCCGGCAAGATGCAGTAAACTTTTATTAGCCCACAATTTATAATTATTACTTATTTTTTCATTTTTTTTACCAATATATAGAGAAAATTTCTTTTAAGAAAATTTAAGTATAAATTTGAACTAAAATTATTGATATCATCCATACTTCAAAAATTGTTGATTTAAGTTTAATTTTTGAAAAGAACACGTATTATTAGTCCGGTTTAGGAGCTTAAGGGAGAAAAAGCCACAAACTACACTTATGAGCTCTTAAGATTTCCAAATAATCCTTGTTTAGCATCTAACTCATAATTAACTCTATCATTTCTCGTTATTCGTAAAGATTCGCGAATGTTTAGTCTAAAAGTTAAGGAACAAGCTAGAGCTCAACACGCTCGATCGAGTCATTATGAACTAAAAACGATTTTAAACTAAATTAAATATTAAAAATACTAAATGAATTATAAAAAATCTAAAAAAATTACAAAAAGTCCTAAATGTTATGAGGAATGCTGGAAAAATAACCATGTTAATCCAGCTTATCAAATAAGCTCAAAATAAGCTGAAATAAGCTGAAATAAGCTTGAATTCAAAATAAGAAAAGGGAATAAAAAAGGACTTAAAGAATTAATATTGCAAAGATTGGCCAGATGGCCCTACTGGTGCTGGTGGTTAGTGTGTGTGTGTTGTGGGACGAGTGTGTGTTAAGGGAGAGGTCATGGGTTCGACCCCCATGCCTCTCTCTTTTTACAAAACATTTTTTTTCAAATTTTCTTTTACAAACTTAAAGCACAACTGAAAATAAGAACTTTTTACAAAAAACACTTACTCTAAATCTAACAAATAAGCCAGAAATAAACAAGAAAAGCTGACAGATTACATTTTTTTAAACTAAGACTAAAAGAGCTAACTGGATGGCTTTTTAAAACTCAATAAGCTAAAAGAAAACACAAATAAGCTGAGACACACCAACTCCCATACCTAATAAGCAAACATGACTGAAAATAAGCAAGGAAAATAAGCTGGAAAAGCAATAAAAAGCAAATAAGTCATTTGGCTAAAAAGATAGTGAAAACAGCCTAAGAAGCTACTTTTAAGCTACTTTTTAAAGGCCATAAGCTATCCTTATGGCTAAATAGCTTATAGCACTAAAAAGACTATCCTATAAACTACAATAAGCAGTAAAGAGTAAGGAATTTGAAAACCATTTAAGCTATAAAAAAGGCAAATGAAAAGGCTGCTTGGACAGATTGACTATTTATGGTTTTCTTAATAAAACTAAATGGCTTATGCAGCCCTAAGGATAAGCTAGTAAAATAAGATAAAAATAGAAAATAAGCACAAACAGATCAAGTACATACTATCACTAACTAATGCTATGAAAATCAGATTCTAAAAAGGACATTAACTAACTTATAATGAAGATTAAAAAGTGGCTTTTGAGCCTTAAAAACTGCCATGACAGATTTTAACTTGAAATCAAAATGAACAAATGAAAATTTATATGACACTTTCCTACTGCATTTTGAGGTATAAACAAGCATGAAAAAGCAGCTAAGAGCACCTAGTCAAATAAGCTATAATATGAAACTTAAGAAACCACAGATTCAACCTTGCATGCTTAAAACCTTAAAGCTTGATTTAAAACTTGTAAAACTTATAAAAACAGGTTAGAAGGTTTAATTAAAGCTATTCAAAAGTGGCTTAATCACCCAAAACAATTTTGAAGCAATTTTAACCCATTTTGAGTCTTAAACCAAACACCCCTTTAAATATTTAATTTGCATATTTAAACTATAATAAACTGATTTAAGGTAAAATAAGCAGAAACAGATATAGCATAAATAAAGTAATGAACAAATAAGCGTTGACTAACAGGAATTAAGCATAAATAAGCTAATTAAGAAGCTAACAGTACTAAGCATAAATAAGCACATAGAAAAGATTTTAAAGAGAACACCAAGTGTTCCTTGATCCCTTGCAACAAACAGGGATTAAATAGTCCTAAATAAGCTCTAAATCCTACCCAGCTTATAAATAAGCAGTCTAATAACCCATAAACTCTTACATTTCTAGCTTATCTTCCAAAATATTGAGCTTAGGTAATTTAACTGGTGAATGAAACAACAAACATTGAGTAGTAACAAAGCTTTTAAACTTATATTTAAATGGTTAAAATAGATTAAAGCTTAATGACAACAAAGTAAAACAAGATTTAAAGTGACTTAAATTTCATTCATGATAAAAGAAGGTTACAAGGCTTTTAAGAGTAAAAATAAAATAAGCAGTAAAATGCAAAAAGTTAAACCTAATACTAATCCTACACTAGATAAATTACAATGAAGAAGTCTAAAACTATTTATATAAAATACTAAAATTGTAGGGGACTTCGAATGTGTGCTTCTTGTATTTGTTGTGTGAGGAGATTGTAAGCCTCATCATAGCCATTAATCCATCTTGGTCATCAAGCAAATTGATCCTAACCCTTCATTCCTTGTCTTCTATTCTTTAGCCAATAGGAGCATAGAGGATTGCCAGCGTGGCTTTTATGCCATGTGATGTGGGGTTAAGGTAAGGATGGTGATGGGTTTGGAGTGGGTTTCGAGGGTGAGAGTGACAGATAAGGGTGAATGGTTTTTTAGGCGAGAAAGTGGTGAGGGGAAGAAGTACAGTGTTTTTGATACAGGGTATAAGTTTTAGGATTTGGCAATTATGGTCCCTTATCTTATATAAGCTTATTGCACGTATGGTCCATGTGGTGATAGATGTTTGGGGGAGTTGGCAGGAACAGCCCCTCAAGTTGTATATGCCTTTTGCAGCCATAGTCCCTTAAGGACTAACGACGTTAGGTATAAAAGGGGTTTGGGCTAACCTTTGTTAAAAGGGTTTTGGGCTTAATTTTGGTAGTTTGGACCGGTTTAATATAAAAGAGGATTTGGGCTTTTTTAAATGGATTATGGGCTTTTAAATTGTATATAAATATTGATGGGCTGACCCGGCCCATTGACTCGGGTGCGGGTTGGTCCAATAAGATATTTATGCCTTCGGCTTTGGTTTTTTAACTTTGACTTCTCGGTGTTGACTTTGACTTTGACTTTCAACTTTGACTTTGGCTTCGTTTTTCGTCCTTTTATCGGATATCCGTTTCCTGCACAATATAAGTGAAAACATACAAATACAATATATTTTTGGTACGTTTTTGATCATTTAAGTCCGGTTTTATTGAAAAATGGTATGTGTAATTTAGCACATACCTGTAAAGCTTGTCATCTACTGGTAGAGATCGAACATAAAGCATATTGGGCACTAAAGCAATGTAATATGGATCTAACGAGTTAATAGAATTAAGAGATGGAGCATACGAGAACACCCGAATCTGATGCAAGGCCATTGGATCGCAATATCAACATGTCTGCATATCTTAACTTTTAGTCAAAGTCAAAATATTTACTTTCTTTTTTATTTATGTTTCTTATTTGACAATAAACTTTGGTTAGGAAAGTATCAATTTCTAATCAATTATAAATTTAGGAAAAGGAAAGTCAACTCAATCTTTATTTAGATTGCTTCTAGTTTTCCTATAAATAGTGGGTCTTTTCTTTGTATGGATATATCTTTTTAGTTTTGATAATAAAAGCTTTGCTTTAATCGGGTTCCCCATTGGAATTATCGATTCAATTGTTCTTTTAATTTGTTTTTTGTTCGGCCGTTAACGATTCGCATCATTTGATATCAAGAGCTATGGTACTAATGGTCGAATGGAATCATGGAGAGCATCTAATTCGTAGATTCGCCGGACGAGGCAACGAACCAGATCCACGTGATATGAAGATCGCAAGCCTCAAACAACGAATTCAAGAACTTGAGTTTCTGCAGTTACAGCAGGATTCGCCGGCAGAAGAGACAGAAACTGAGTCCAACGTCTGGGACGATGGGTCAGAGGACGTCAATCCTTTTGGCGGAGGAAACCTTTTGTTGACAAAGGAAACCGAATCAGAACCTATTATCTGGGATATAGGGGATAAGGAAGAGGAGTATTCATTTGTTAACGAATATCCAAGTTTTAAAAAAGAACCTATCATGTTTGTGGAAGATGAATCGTGTCTTGTTTATGACACCAATAATGAAGATGAAGAATCAATGCCGGTTTATGATACTGATATTGAAGATGTCACTGAGGAGGAAGAAGGACTTGTTAGGAAAGGAGGATTTGGTGGAGAAGAAGATAACATAGAAGACATTGTAGTTGTGGCTAATGATCTTTGTTCTTCAATGATCCAAACTATTTTAAAGTGTTGATTTTGAGGAAGACATCAATAAAAAATCACACGAGTTGATGTCGTTTGAAAAAAGTATTATTATCAAGGTTTGCCAAAGTTCATTCAAAATTCTGATTTGTAAAAAGTATCAAGAATGGTATTTGAAAGCTCCACCTATGGTCGGTAAATTGGGTTTTAAGAAGATCAAGGTTCGAAGTTGAGTCATTATAAAGAAAAGGAATTTGATGCAGGGGATACAAATTTGGATGCTATGAGTACAAGGGACGAGTGAGGCAAACTCGAGGATGAGTTTTTTTCAAGTGGGGGAGGATGATGCAGGGGCATTGGATCGCAATATCAACATGTCTGCATATCTCAACTTTTCGTCAAAGTCAAAATATTTACTTTCTTTTTTTATTTATGTTTCTTGTTTGACAATAAACTTTGGTTAGGAAAGTATCAATTTCTAATCATTTATAATTTTAGGAAAAGGAAAGTCATATCAATTTTTATTCAGATTGATTCTAGTTTTCTTATAAATAGTGGGTCTTTTCTTTTATGGATATATCTTTTGAGTTTTGATAATAAAAGCTTTGCTTTAATCAAGTTCTCTATTGGAATTATCGATTCAATTGTTCTTTTAATTCGTTTGTTGTTCAACTGTTAACGATCCACATCGGAATCTATAAGGAATGAACTAAAAAATGGCATGACTCTAGACTCCATGGAGATAAAGATTTTAAAGTTGGAGACAAGGTCTTGTTGTTTAACTCTCACTTGAAGATGCATTCGGGTAAGCTCAAATCAAAGTGGTATGGTCCTAATGTGGTAAAAACAGTATATCTGTACGGGGCTGTGGAAATCACCGACAAGAATGGGTTTAGCTTTAAGGTAAATGGACAACGGTTGAAGAAGTATTACGGTGGACATATTGAAAGAGAAGATGACGAGGTTATCGAATTCAAAGGAGGCAAGAAGTGAGTTGAAGAAAAGCCTAACTTAAAGATCTCGCTATAAATAAAAGTGCTTGCAGGGAGACAACCTTGACTGTTTTTAATTTATTTTATCGAGTCTGTCTTCCCAGACATCAAGACGGTGTATCCAACCTCACCCATACGGCGTATTGAATGTTTGGATGTTATCCAGTCCTTTATTTTTCTGTATTTAAAAACTTTATTGTCAGATTTTCTATACGGCGTATTCATTATATGATATGGCGTATTTGACAATCTAACAGGTAATTTAGATACTTTCTACTGGTTTCTATATGGTGTATCCTGGTTTTGGGATACGGGGTATCGAATTCCTGAAAAGTTTTTTGTTTTTGTTTTTTATTTTTCTAACCATTGAATACCCGAGATAGAATTGAATTGTTTTTCCTATCTCTTATACAGGACATTCTGAACAAAAATGACTTTTGGTGGAGTATTTATATTCTGGAATACTGTGTGTTGTAGTCATGTTGGTATCCAGACGCATTTACAACACATAATCTTGCTCGTAAATGCAACATGGAGGATCATACTGAGCAAATCCCAAGGAGTTTCTCGTTCTAATTCTTTTAATTTCTTGTTTTTAATGTTTTATTTATACAATGAGGACGTTGTATAATTAAAGTGGGGGGAGGAGAATTAGAACGCTTACTTATCCTATTTTTCACAATAAAATGCTTAAATTATCCCTAAGTTTAAAAAAAATTCAAGCATACTGTTGTGAAATTATTAGTTACATAACCTGCATACATAACCCTTGTTAGATATTGTGAGAATTTAGCCTTATCCATTTCTAAATGTTTACCTAAATTCCATAAAATTATGAGTGTGCCGGTGATGTTGTAGACTTTAGAACTTAGCTTGGTATATCTATTCAAGACTACAATAATAAGTACTATTTTAATAGATGGAGTAACTTATTTAAACTGGTAAATTTCTAAGAATACACCCAAAAAGCCTATATATGTTATGTTATAAACTAACCATATTGGTTAGTTAATCCCCATATAAACCCTTTGTGTACTCTCATTATTAGAGTAAGATTCCCCTAAAAAACCCTGCTAAGCCATTCCATTCTTTTTCTTACACCAAATGTTTGTTTCGTTATACCTTTACACCTCAACCTACCCTATTAGACTAAGTCCTTAATAGGTTGCTAGTCGCTTTTATATAAAGTATTTTATTTCCTATATTGCAATGGAAATTTTCTATCTCTAGTATGGTCGGTAAATTGCATAATGCAATTGGGCACGTGTTGATTTTTCATCCATGGTTAGGTCAAGAAATTTCTCAGTGCAATGGGAATGTAAAAAGTAGTAGTTTTTTAGTATGTTTTACTACTTTCACAAATTATTATTTACATCCGAAGTATGGAGGATTATGGATAAATTATCCGGATTGATCTTGATTGTGAAGATGGTGAAATTATGTAGAAATTTGTAGTATGGTTTGTTTAAAAAAATCAAAAAATTAGAAAATTTCAACAAAAAAGAGGAGGAAGTTTGGAAAAGTAGATAGTCGGTTCTCATAAGCTTAAACCGATGAAATTATTTGAAGGATCGATTATTCGTTGATACGTATTATAAATCAACGATGTAAAGTTTTGTATAAAGTGGTAGATATCGCCACTAACTTTTGTAATGTATGTATATTATGGACGATTGGGAGTTGACCATTATGGGGACGCCAACTAAGGGATGTTTTCATTTATCTTTGATCCAGATGTTTTTCGAGTCTAGTTAGTGTCTACTAAATATGGAGTAGTCCACGATTTGTGTCTTTATCATGGGAACGGTCGGGGAAAGTTACTAGCAACACTGTACCTTATTTATTTGGACTTAATCTATTTGTTTTATTCTTTTTATTTAACAACATTTACTTTCCCTTTTCTAATCTCTATCCTTGAGTCTTACTCGAATGAGGATTCGAGCAATCACATATGTGTATTCCGTTGTTACGGCCATGTATGTGTGATTTTGTCTGCCTTGTTGGTTTATTACTTTTGGAGAAAGGATTAGAAGATCCCTACCCTATATCACTTTTCGTCCTAACCCTTGGTTTTACTCGGGTGGGGGAATTGAATGCAATCATGTATGTCTATTCCATTGTTATGGATGTGTATATGTGGTTTGTCGCCCTTGCTGGTTTACAACTTTTGGTGAAGACTACTAGTCCTATTCTTTAGCTTATTCGAGTTAAGGTTTGAATGCAGTCATATGTGTCTATCCCATCGTTATGGGTATGTATGTGTGATTTTGTCACCTTTTCTGGAATATTGGTATCGATAGAGATTAGAAAGAGTGATTAAACCCTTAAACCTTTTAAAAACCTAATTTACCTTTTGAAGACTTGTCACTCCTTAGCTTAAGTGGTGGAGATGTATATCCTTGCCAAGCCTATGATAGAATACTCGTCATGATCGGGCAATTAAGAGAATTAGTTAAATGTTACAACATAGATTAGTTGAGCGAATTAAGAGTAACTTTTCTGGTTCACCCTAACATTCCCCACTTGTTTGACTATTGCTGAGCAGTTTTTGGATATCAAATGGACCTAAATGCTTAAAGGAAAAATCCTTGACTACGGTTGGGATACATTTTCATAAATTTTCTAAAGTCTACTTGAGGACAAGTAGGATTCAAGTGGGGGAATATTTAATGACATCAAATAACATCACTTTTAGCATTATTTATCCCATGTAAATTACCCATTTTGTATAATTATTGCAAGAATTGTTACTTAATCGTTTATATTTGAGATTTACAGTAATTATAGAGTACTTTGTGAAGATTAGCTAAAAGGCACGCATTCTAGAGCTTAAATGAAGAAATCTAAAGAATACTGTTCTGACATTCTATACACCGTATCCATCAAGGAAGATACAGCGTATCTGTGCCTGCACCTCACAAGACACCACGAAGAAATAATGATCTATACGCCGTATCCAGGATGTTCCATACGTCGTATTCAATTTTGAGTAATTAAATATTCTAGAAGATATTGAGCGTGGTTCCTACTCCAAGAAAACTCCTACTACACCATATTGAACTCGACCAATATGTCGTATCGACCGTATTCCAGACCCTATATATTCAAAACCTAAAAATGATTTTTAGGCATGCAATGGAAGCCATCAGCGGCTGACTTATAATGTGACGACCAACCTCGATTTTCAGAAGAAAAGATAAGACAAGAAGGTCAAGTAACGTACTATAATCCATAAGGGATATCATGTAATCATCTATACACTAGTAATCATTTGATTTTTGGTATCATTCGTTTAACTTGGTTAGTTTACCTTGGTTGATTTGATTATTATTCATGTATTTGTTACAATGGTTAAGGGCTAATACCCTTGGGTATTAGCCATGATTATGATAATTTAATGTTTGGTTTGTATATATCGATTACTTAATTTATCGTTGATTGTTGATTATGTTTATCAATTTATACTTGTTTATGTGCTTAAGTATGCGACCTATCATTCAACTGGGTCTAGTGATACCGACCAAGTTAACTAGATACTGGGATTGCTCTCCATGTTGCGATTTATATATCTAGAATCATAGGATAACAAATATTGACCTATCTTTACCATTGGTTTAGTGAACAAGTTAAACTAGCAGGTGACCTTAGGATCAACAAATGACGTTCTGATTCCCGTGGTAAAGACTCAGACAGTGGACTACTAGAATATAAATTGCCATTAAGCAGTAAGTGGGTAAAGTCTCGATGAGTTAGGGTTTAGTAAGAGCATCATTACTAACCTCCTAAGATAGATTATAATCAACAAATGCTTATTTTATGCAGATGCGTCTAATTGTGATAGAATTAGCGTGTCTAAGTTTAGGGAAGAAGTACCGCCTGAATCTGTGAACGTTATGCCCTTCAGAATAAGTCAATCATTGCACTAAATAATCAAACCAACGTTCTATTTAATTTAGTATGGTTAATACAATCCCCTTAGAATTGATTTAACCACTTCTCTATCTTCTAATTATCAGCTTGTGTGTGTTAACTATCCCATCTGCTTAAAGATCTCTTAAACTAATTTCGTGCCAGTCTCTCCGGCTGAAAACCCCCTTGCATTAGTTTTAGGATAGAATAGCATAACATAGAAATTTAGATAAACTAAAACACTGGTAGAATTAAAAATTAACATTCTCGCTCTTAGTGATCGACACCCTACTTACCAACGAAGCTACATCTAATCGGGTACACTGCCCGTTAGTGTTGTTTTTAGGTATAGTCGGCTAAATATAAATGTAAAACTTGATAATAAATAATACCTACACATGACGACATGCATCAATCTCCTTCCAGATTTCGGACATTGCATGTCTTTGATTAAAAAGCAACTTCTAAATCACCATCGCAGAATTTACCTACACCGAAGAGGTTGTGTCCAAGACCTTCAACATAATATACATGACAAATAGTGATGTTGCCATGTACATAATCGCCATAGCCTGTGATTGCTGCAAAGTGATCATTTCCAAAGCGGATTGTGCCTATGATTTTTCAATAAATTTTTTAACAGTTTAAGATCGCCAGTCATGTGCTTTGAACAACCACTATCAACAATCCACAGAACTTGGATCACCTGTATTACATGAATAAAACACAGATGGAGGATTAGACAGTTTGGTTACCCATTTTCTAATGGGAACCGATGTGTTAGAGTAAGATACAACATGGTCTCTACTTTTAAAAAAATTCGGTTTTGCATTAAGAGTTAATCTCTTAGGTGAACAACCAACATTTGGTTATGTTTCATACCTTTTTTGCCACTTCCTACTGGTTTTTATCTTTGTCCTCATGTATTTGCCAAGTGGAGGTGATCTAAAAGCAGTTGAGTCTTTATTTTTTGCATTTAAGGGATTAACTACGACAAGCCTAGTTTTTGCAACTACATAAGTAGTATCTAAAGACTTAGGTTTTGCAGTTGTAGGAGTAGTGAATAAGGCTCTTCTTACTTTGGAATGCACATTCAACTTATATTTTGCAAGACATTTATCATGACACGGGGTAAGCACATTTTTATCATAAGAAACACACAATACATCCTTTGCTTTAAGAGCATTTTTAACATCAACATTTGGTATAATATTTTTGTTTTGAACAACATTCTTTTTAGACGTAACATTTGTATTTTTATTTGTCCAAACATGAACTTCTACATCTTGTGAATGATTCTTAGTGTTTAACAAGACATTATTCCTGGACGATGAGCCTCTACTCGATGGTCTTCTAACACTAGTAGCATCTTTTAGTCCTATGGAAGTTAAAACACTCTTAGTTTCCTGTTCATTTGCGGTGTTAACATTGTGCATCCCTGGTGCTATGACATTGGTGTTTGTATCAACATGTTTCTTATTGGTAGGTGAAGTTTGTAAAGTGACTATTTTTGGCAAAACATGTTTCTCTTTAGTTTTCGGAACAAACTGTTTCTTTTGAATAACTTGTTTATTAATCGTTGTAACACAAAGAAGTTAGCCGGAAACTCAAGGTTTGTCAAACTTAGTATTTACGAACTTACCCTTTTCTGCATTTTTTAACTTGGATTTTAGCTCAGAGATTGTTATCAAAAGATCTTGATTCTTTGCCAGTACATCCCCATATGCATGTGTCTTTTGATTAACATTCCCAATCAATTCATTAATCTCTCCTTGAGTCTGAATACGTGTCTTTTTGATTGAATCAAAAAGTTTTTGGTATTCCAATTTGATATTTTCACGTTCTTTAACCAAATATTGTACTTGAAATGCCAAAGACACGTTTTCATTCTCAAGCTTCTCCATTTTTGATATCCAAGAGGTTTCACAAAGATTTTTCAAAGACAATTCATAGTTGTTTTTCTCTTTTTGATGTTGCAATTGTAGTTCATAATCAATGCATTGTTTTTGACATCTCTGAAATCATTTTCAAGAATTTTTATTCATTTGAGCAAATTCTCTTGGACATCAATGGATTCCCTCTTTACTTTCTCAATTTCATTAAGCGAATTATCATTCACAAGAGTTGATCATTTAAAATCTCATTTTGTTTCCATGTTGCATCAAGATCACTTTCCATTGATTCAAAAACATCCATCATTGTTTTTACTTCTTTTGGAAGCGGTTTTAGAAGATTTTTGAAAAAACGAATGCAAGTCATTAAGAATCGATATCACTTCTTTGCAACAAAAGTCATTGAAAAGTATGTCCTCTCTACTAGTATAGAAAATACTTTTTAGAGTAGAGTTTATTTCTAAAAGAGTGAACAACTTTTCAAAATCAGTGCCCATCTTGTGAAAATGTTTCATCAGTTTAGTTGAATTTGGCATTGTTGCAGGAGGTGAACTCGATGTACTTGCACTTGAAGAAGTTTCAAAAGTCGTAGAAACATATGAAAAATATTTTTGTTCAGCAGATAGTTCTACTTGTGGAACAAAAGTTTCGTAAAGACCATTTAATTTCTTATAATCAATTAAATGAAAGTTTTGTTTTTTCTCAATGGCAATTGGATCATTCAATTTATTTTCCATTTTGATTTGACTTTTGGTTGCATCCTCAAGTATTTTCTCGGTATCATAAACATTCACATGCACTTTAGAACTATGAAGACATGAAGCATCATACAACTTTTGATTATGAGAAATTGCTTTCTTGAGCGTATAAGGATTTTCATACACCAAACCATGTTTTAATTTCGAATTATAAAACGATAAAGGTTTTGGTCCAAGCATAAACAAAGCTTGTACAAATTGACTCATTTTTATTACTACATTTTCATTCTTTTTCAGCTTTTCTTCCAAATTCAAAACATTATCGAGATACTTATCTTCATCGGCATCTATCTTACGTTTCAAAACAATTTGTGTATTTTGTAGTTCTAAAACATGTTATCTTTGTTCAAACACATTTAATTGCAAATCATGTCTTTCTTTTTCTAAAGCTCTAATTTTATCCCTATCTCAAATGAATTGATTTTGAAGTTCAGTTTCAAGACGTTTTGCTTTGCGATCAGCCTCGATGGATTCTGTCTGAAAATTGGATTTGGTTGCTTTGTTTGTTTTAAAAACCCGAACCCTTTCCTTATATTGCTCAAGCTGTTTAGTTAACTCAACATTTTGCTGTTTAACTTTGTTTGCAATTATTTGTTGCTTCTCAGCTTCTTTATAAGCATTTCTGGCCAATTGTTCCAGTTTATATGAATCATGAGCATATTTATCATGTTCAACACTGCCATTATTAACTTCCATATTTGGATCATCAAATATAATATCGCTATTAATTTGATCATCACCAATTGTGGAGTCAATGATTTTAGGTTGCGCATAATACGTTTGTTCATGATTACTTTCTGTGAATAATGGATTCATGTAGCTTGTTGATGATGTTTGTACCACACTAATGCAGAATCATAGTTGTGCCCTTCATTAGAATCAATGTTTGCAGGTTGAATTCTGGCCATCATGCATATGTTCGCACTCAATTCCTTAAGTTCTTCCATTTGAGCAGCATCAGCAAGAAGAAAATCATTTTGTTCATTCGAAAGAATTACTCCTGCTTCATCCTTCTTTGCTAGCAACATTTGTTCCATGAAGTACATAGAATCCTGAACTCTTGGCTTTGGACAATTACGAGCATAGTGGCCTTTCTCACTATAATTGTAGCACTGAACATTTGAAACATTTCCTGATGAAGAAGTTCGAAGAATGCTTTATACATTCCCAGTCTCATTCTGAACATTGCTACTCTCAGCAGATTCTTCTTGAACATTACGAGCATCTTGTAATTCTTCCATCAATTCCAACTTTTCTGCTTTGAATATGGACTCTATCAGCTTGCACAACTGCTTGATTTCTTATGTTTAAAGATGAGAGAAGTCGGTTGTTTGTTGGAGTAGAATAACGCTGAGTGATTGCACAAGCAAGTAGCATTATTGCAGTAGTGAGAGAATCTTCTGGATCATTTTGAAATGTTTCTCCTTGGTACTCATCATCATAATCTACCACAGAAGGAGGATATGTGACATAATAAGCTGGTGGAGATCGAGAAGAGGAACTTGTATGTGCAACTAATGCAAGAGGGTCATGAGTCTTTTCTAACTTTTTCGCTCTAGAAGCAATGAAAATTTTCTCATATTATTGAAGGTAATCAAACAAATCATCATATGGGTCTTTTGTTAATTCCTTTTCCAAACGAACACTAGTGACATACTTGATCCATTCAGGTTGTAGGCAGTTCAGGAATTTAGTGTTGATGGTGTCAGTGGGAAGTTTAATTTTGTTTCGTTTCAAATCATTCATCAGCTGTGAAAAACGATTATAGACTAACACAAGTGATTCTCCGAGTTCAGCAATGAATTGATCAAACTCATTATTAAACCGTGTTTCCTGTCAACCACAGATAACACAGTTCCTTGCATAAGGCTTTCGACCCTAAGCAACATTTCTCATGCCGTTTGACATGAATCGACAGAATTGTAGATATCATTTGGTATGGAGATAAGAATCAAATTCATCACTTCGATATCAGCCTCATATTGTTTCAAAGCATCACCCGTAAGATCGTATTCAGTTTCAGGTCTTGGGTCTTGATTTGTATCTGGTTGAATCATTTTAAACTCATATGGACCAAAATCAATCGAATGATTAAGAAATTTTCATGTCTACGTCTTTCGGTTAAGATAACGTTTGAATTGACTTGCCCATGGTATGTAGCTTCCCCTTTTAAGCATTAGAGGACGAGTCTTCGATCCAGCATCGGCAAGTGATTGTTGATGTGCATTTGAAGTCGACATGTTTTGTGACTCAATAAATGGATCTTTGTAGACGAAAAAGAGTTCTAATTGTGACCTAGAAAATGAATTAACTACGCAATCAATGGTGTTTGTGAGTTTTCCTTGTCTTGTTTCACTTGTGCTATCGAAATTATTCCCAATGTATCGAAATCCAACTGTGAAGAAAAAAAACACTACAACCTCTAAGTATCGTATTTCCACGATTCACAATCCCTCAATATCGAAATTCTAGCTTACTATATCAAAATTACAGACTGTCCAAATTTAGATGTTATCAAAAATAGCAATTTCGATAAAAAAATGGTTAGAGTCTTGAATTTATCAATTTCGATAAGGATCATGTGTGAAAATCAATTCCGAGCAAATTTCGATGAGCAACGTGTCAAAGAATCGAAAAGATGAATTTCGATAACAACCGTGTTGAATATCGAAAAATAATCAAATCCAGTAGTATCCGATCGGTCAACACAAAGAAAATCTCAGTTAGAATGGATCTTGAACAACCCTTTAACAACAATTTCGATAACACACTAGTTTTGCTACTAGTTTTCAATAAGCACTAAAGCTACTTTTTCTATAACTTGTCCATTGAAAAAATGTATCAACAATACAATAAAATCGTAAGATTGACAATTTCGATGAATTTGATCCGATTAAGTGATATATCGAAAAAGAGCTATACAAAATCGATAAAATCGAAATTGTGAGTTTTTGCCAAGTTGAAATCCAAAATGAATCACAAATCCGATAAAACCGAAAAAGTGACCAATTTCAACTCAAAAACGGTTTATTACCCTCTACTACACAATTTTGATGAAACCAAAATTGTGTAAAATGTCTATCTTATCAATTTCGAGGTTAATCCTATAGTAATATCAAATTTGATAAAAGCGAAAATGAATAACTAATCTATTACAACTCAATACACAATGAATACACAAGAAATAACTTTCGAAAATGATAAATATCCTATCACACAAAGTTCGATAAAACCAAAAATGTGTAAATCTATTACAACTCGATCTAAAAACAAGACAATATAAGTAAAATGACTATCGAAATCTATCTAATATCCAATATCTTCTTACGACGTCATCATAGAATGTATCGAAAATGATTAGAAGGCGAGATATGATATTGAATTTTTTTTGAACAACTATTTTATTGATAATAAACTAGCAAGAAGCTAGCAACTACAAAGAAATAAGATGCGGATTTTTGAGCCAATCGTTCCAAGCAAACGACGCTTTACATCTATACCGACACCAATTATAAGACTTACACACTACATCATCAAAAAACAACGCCTTCGCTGGAGCCTTAGCCTCGAAAATAGTCTTGTTACGAAACGTCCATAGGTGCCACCACATTACGTAAAACACTCCTTCAAGCATCATTTTATTCTTATACGGTAAACGCAAATTCACCAGCCAAGCCAACCAACCATCGTATGATTCGAACTCCATATAAGGAACATCCCACCAGCAAGTGATAAGGCGAACAACTTGTCTGACCATGCAACACGAGAAGAACAAATGGCTAGACGTCTCCGCCCCCTTATCACAAATAGCACACATGATAGAATCAATATAAATACCTCGACGAGATATGTTAAACCTAGTTGGCAGCGAATCAGACTTGACCTTCCACGCATGAACATTCACCTCAATAGGCACATATTTAATCTATCGAGTTTTATAATCAACCACCGGAATCGATTTATCGTCAATCAATTTTCTAACCGAAGCCACGAAAAAATCTCCCGAACTCTCCAACGTCGAAGTCCATGTTAGGATCTGGTACTAGATAGATCTTCTAGCCTATGTGGTTGTATAATACTTATGTAATCACAAGTATATACGTGATCTCGGCGCTCTACGAAACGAAAAAGCCAAACTGGGTTGCGTTACTTTCATTCCAACAGTAATTGATTTACTAAATTCAAGAGCATATATACGCGGATACCGATTTTTGAGCGTGCCACCTTCACTCCACATATCCTCCCAGAAAGATGTTATTTTCCCATTCCCAAGTTTAATACGCATAAACGTAATTAATTCAATACCTTTATTCAACAAGGAGTAGTTTCAGTTGAATCTATATTCATCCAAACAGACGTAGATCCAGCTCTCTTTAGTGATCACTCCCATTTTACCGTCATCACCATGTAATCGCCTTCAATACCCTTGCCATAACAGAAGAATCTTGCATATATAACCTCACACCACCATCTTGAACATTAACCCTCTAGTTCAAGCATTAAAATTGATACACCAAGAAGACTCCTCTTTCTAGGAGCTAAAACCTTCTTCCAATTAACCCATGAGGCTTTCTTACTGTTGGAATCATGCCCATTAAAGAAATGGCTACGGATCGTCTCTAACGTACGAAGCACACCCGAAGGGACTTTAAATATAGACATATGGAAAATAGGCATCGATCCTAAAACCGACTTTAATAACGTAAGCCTACCTCCAATTGATAATGTTTTCATCTTCCATTTAGAGAGACGTTTCTTAACCCGTTCTACAACCTCATTCCACGCATGCACCCGAGACATAGAGCCACCCACTATCAAACCGAGATATAAAAACGGAGGTTTAAGAATAAGGTACCCAAGTTTCATCGCTGCCCTCTTAACCTTATCACTATCCACATAAACACCCATAATTTTACTCTTGCTCATATTTATTCTTAAGCCAGACGCCCTATAAAAACACTCGAGAACATGCACTAAAGTAGAAATGTTACTCTCACACCACTGTCCTACAAAAACCGCATCATCCGCGTAGAACATGTGAGAAATATTCACCGAGGTGCCTAATTTAAATCCCTTAAACATTCCCGCGTCCACCACCCGTTGAAACGATAAATGTAGGCTTTCCATGATTAAAATGAACAAAAACGGGGATAACGGATCACCTTGTTTTAGCCCTTTGGAGAATTGGAACTCCTCCGTCGGGCTACCATTAATTACAAGGGCAAAGGCCATAAATGACTAACTTACTTATCCTAATTTACTGCTGTTCCTAGTCAACTCTATAAAGGTACACACAACGTCATCCAAAAAATCCCACCGAACCAAATCATAAGCTTTCTCAAAATCTACCTTGAAAATTAAAGACTGTTTCTTTTTCACCTTGCACCACTGGAGCACTTCATTAAGAATAAACGGGCCATTAAACATTATAAATCATAAATTTACCATTGTACAGTAGAAGCTACAGTGCTTCTACTGTACAATGGGCTCTCACTTTGGGCCTGGGCTCCAACTTTGACACAAAATAGGAGGAGAAAATATTACAAAAGTACCGATTCAACTTTAAAATAATCGACATAGTCACAAACGTACAACTTTAGATTGCATTAAACAGTGTCATTTAAAAAAAAAAACCCATATAGCAAAAAAAAAACTTTAAACATGAGGCCCAACACATAAACCCATATAGAAAAAACAAACTATTAAACATGAGACAAAAAAAAAAATTCGCAAAAAAACTAAAAAAAAAAAATACCGCCCCGAACAACGACGGACCTAAACCATATAAGGAAAAAAACAAATTATTAAACATGATACCGAAAAATAAACCCGCACTTATTAAACATGAGACGGGAAACCGAAAAAATAAACCAGCAACAAAAAAAACATACCAAAGAAAAAAACATTTAAACATGGAGCCAACACATAAGGTCCTATAAGAAAAAGAAAAACTATTTAAAACATGAGACCGAAAAAATAAAACTGCACAAATAAAATGAAATATATAATAATAATACAATGGCCCGCAAACAACGCGGGAAAAACTAACATCGCCTAGCAACGCGCAGTAATCCTGCTTGTGATTGTACAATTTGCGAAAAATGTTCCCACCGGCTAAATAAACTATTCGTAATTAATAAAATGAATATGTCAAATTTACTACTCTCTTCGTCCCAAAATTATTATCTTTAAGAAAAAAACACAGAGTTTAAGAAAAATGTATTTATTACTGTTTTTTCTTTTACTTTTTAGCAGAATGACAGTTTTACTCTTTGTTAATTAACTAAAGTTTTTTTTAATTTGTAATAATAATTTCAAAAAAAGATAATATATTAAACTTGATAAAACTTCCCTATTTATTTTAAGTACCGGACAATTAAAGTAAAACATTTATAAAAAAATCGTTGTACATGTAATGTTTTTAAAAATATAAAATAGTGTTGTTAACTAAAGAAGGGCATGTGAAAAAGGTCTTCCACCTTAAATGTTAGGTTTAGATGGCATTTATTGCCTCAGTATTAGGCAAGACATATATAGGACCATGTTCAATGACCTTAATTAGCTCAAATAATTGAATAATATAACGAAAGAAACAAGCCATTTTTTAGGCTGGCGATATGGAATTTAGATTGGGTTGTATATGAAAAGAGGTGTTATATACGTGTCAAATGTTATAGAAAGGAGACGACAAATGTTATAGAAAGGAGACGAAAAATCGATGAGACATAAAGTCGCAAAAGTAATTGCTATTTCTTAGAACGTGTATGGCAAAGGGGGAACTCATAAAAAATAAATACGTAGTAAATATTAAAGTCATTTAGTAAAGTGATTTATGAAAAAGTTTATAAAATTATATAAAAAACTCAAAAAATTTGTAAATCATAGTAAACTCAATTTGTGTGTCATGAAAATGTTTAGAATAT
>BQNB010066742.1:23524-33548 GCA_026074375.1 Tanacetum coccineum | reverse complement strand
TGTGAAAACCTTTAACTTTTTAAAATTTGTTCACACTTATTTATGTAACTATTTTTTTACACATTTATATGTGTTAATAAACACAAATTATTTTCCACGCTATTTAAAAGTGTGTAAAAAAAAGTGTGGTAAAATAGACTTTTTTTTGTGGTGCATTTTTAACCTCTAAATCATTTCCCCTTATCTAATATGGAATGAGTTTTAACATTACATGAGCATTATACTTTTCGATCATTATTAATTTCTCTTAATCAAGCCACAATGCAAACAGATGAAGTTTTCTTGCTCAATATTGTTTTCTGTAATCAAGCCACAAAGTTCTAGAACTACAACTAAATGATCGAAATTAATAATGATCGAAATTAATAATGAAGCTATGCAAAAAATAAAGTTTTTCTTGTTCATAAACTACGTGGTCTAGTCCTGTCACCGTTTTTAACTCTTTCTCTAACCACTTTGACATGTGTACGTAGCTTTTGTGAGTTGTGGCAACACAATGAAATCTGATCACGGGACAATCACAAATATTCAATCTATAATAATCTCATACGTGATTAGAAGGACTTGCCATGGAGTCAACTACATGTTTTCTTGCACTTGGAGTAGCATCAATCATCATATACTTAATATATAGAATTGCAAACTGGTTATGGTTCAAACCAAAAAAGATCGAAAAGTTTTTAAGAAAGCAAGGCCTTAATGGTACAAGCTACAAGTTCATGTTTGGAGACTTGAAAGAACTTGTTCAGATGTCGAACGAAGCCAAGTCAAAACCCATGAGTCTAAATCATGATATTGCTAGTCGTGTTTTGGCCTTTTATTATAACGCTCTCTCTACTCATGGTATGTACCTTTAATTGTATTAGTTAATTTTTTAATATGGTATTTCTTTCATGAAACTTGTTAAAGTAAGGAATAAATTTAGAGATATAGATGTCGGTTAAGGTAACGGATATATTTTTATCATTCATTTGTGATGACTATGCAAAAGTTTAGTGAATTTGTCCATACCCTTAGCAAGGTTACCACAGTACACCGTCTTACTTATAAACCGTGATGAAGCCACAATTTTTTGTACCGGTAAGCAGTGTTGTAAATATCGCTCGGCGGTACCTCGGCGGTCGACCACCTTTAAGCGATAAATCGGTCTTGGCGGCGATTTATCGGTTTCTCGGCGGAGACCCTTAATTATAACGGAATTAATTTTACAAAAATATATATTAGCAATATTCTAACAAAACCATAAGACATAAGTCCACAACTAGTTTAATATACTTAAATAAAACATTAAAACCATAATTATAATAGTTATATCGTCTTCTAATCTTCATCTCCGCAACCTTCTATGATTTTAGCTCCATCCGACTCGTATTCACCTTCTTCATAAACTACCTCCTCACTCCCGGATTCGAACTCTTCGTCAAAAAGTTCTCTTTGAGTTGTTTTAGTTGTAGTTCTAGAACTTTGTCGGGGTTGTAGATATTCATCAGCTTCCATAGCTTCACCAATCACTTCCCATTGTGCTTCTTGATCTTGAACCTCAACTTCTTCATCTCCATCACACTCCACAATCCATTCTTGAGCCATGTTACTATCGTTTGATAACTGCACTTCAACATCCCTCGCTTTTCTCCTTTTGGCTTTTACTGTCAAATTAGAGTTGAATTGAACATAAACAAGATTGTTCAATTTACTCGCCTCCAATCTATTTCTTTTCTTTGTATGTATCTACAAAGTTAAAAGCAACAAAGTGTATCTACAAAGTTAAAAGCAACAAAGTGTTATAAAATATGCAATATAACAATATATAATTAGTTATTTACAATTTAAATAAAGTCTACGAACCCCTTCAAACGTGCTCCAATTCCTTTCACACCCCGATGAACTACTAGTTAACGAAAGAATCCTCATTGCAATCTTTTTCAAATTAGGAGTTGCACCACCAAAAGTTCCCCACCAATTTGCTACAATTTTGAAAGTTCATAAAAGAATTAAATAACTATGAAAGTTTATAAAAGAAATTAACAAGTTATACTGTTATAGTAAATTGCATTACCCGGATCATGTCTCTCATTATTCACTTCACATGTCGAAATTGCAAGCTCCTTACCAAATCTATCCATTTGTTTCTTGTACTTTGGCATCTCCACATTTGTCACTTGCAATTGCATCTCTAAATCTCCGGCAAGTATTGCTTCAAAAAACTCAAGAACCGCATCAGATACATCGTTATCATGTTGGATTTCCGTATCCTTATAGAAATACTAAGGATTTAAAAGATAGGCCATCAAACGCAAAACAGTATCTAGTCTACCTTTCATCTTCTTCTCTATGATTTTTATGATAGGCTCGTAAGCTTTTTTGTTACCACCCAAAACCCCTTCCTTTGCTTTTATCATCTCCCCATAAACAAAACCCATTGACGGCTTCCAATCCGCATCAACCATTCGAAGGACTTTGACCAAAGGGGTAAACACTTTCAAACATAGTGACACACCGGCCCAAAATGTGGTACTTAGCACCGTTGCATATGCGGCTTTCCCCTAACGGTACCCGAAAATCTACACTCTTCCCATTCGGTGCTAGAGAACATATGTCTTGATTGCTCCTTCTTTTCGGACAAACTTTGTAAAGTTAGAAAAGAGGAAGCAAATCTCGTGACACCCGGTCGAACAGTATCCCTTTTCTTGGTGAAATCTCTCATCATAGCCAACGTTTTGTGGTGAGAATAAATGAAGATGGTTAGCTTCTTTGCTTGATCTAGGATTTTCTTAAACCTTGAAAGTACACCAATACCTTGAAAACATAAAACGTAAAACAGATTTATAACATTGAAAAACAGATTTATAATCTGTTATAATTGATGTTAATCATACAACTTAAAACAGATTTATAACAAGTACCTTCAAGCATAAGGTTAATGGTATGCGTCGCACATGATGTCCAAAAGATCTTTGGTCTCGTCACATTAAGCAACGCCGCTGCTCCCATGTTATTGGAGGCATTATCCGTCACAACTTGAACAACATGTTCGGCCCCAACTTGTTGAATGCAAGCATCCACATACTCATATATGTACTCGCTTGTATGCGCTTCACCCGAACATTCTTTGGAAGATAAAAAAACGGTGCCCATCCTTGAGTTTACACATAAATTCATAATGCTCCTCCTCTTTCGGTCGGACCAAGCATCCGTCATAATCGAGTATCCTGCTCTTTCCATTCTTTTTCGTTTCTTTTCACCAATTTTTTTGTTCTTTCAACCTCTTCCTTTAGAAGTGGGGTGCTCAACTCATATCTAGTAGGAGGTGGAAGCCCAGTTCCAAATTGGCCAACCACTTCCAACAACATTTTGAAGCTATCCTTTTCAAAGGCGTGAAAAGGAATCGCGGACTCATATGCCCACCTAGCAACGTATTTCTTTGTCATCCATATTCTTTCTTCCGAATAGAATTGCTAAGTTCAATATTTTCACCCTTCCCCTTCTTTAAAGACTGCACGGGGTTGTTTGTATTTGCAAAGTTATCCATGGGGCCAAAAACATTTGGTTCATTCATGCTATGATCATGTACTTCGTCCTCTAGAATTTCATTACTGTCAACGTCAAGTCTCACCTCTGATCTTATCGCTTCATCGTGTTGTCTTTTACCCTGCTTTTTCAACTTCCCTTTGTTAATAGCATTCCGACATTTCAACTGATCCTCTTTTGTCGCCATTGGACATGACGTAGTCTGTCCTGTAATTTGAATGTTCTTTTTATATCCCTTGTGCGCAACTAGTCTGTATGGAACCAATAATTGAGCTCAACCAAAATGTATTCTGAAGCACTTCTTGTCTTCTTTCGACCCATCTACTTGTGAATGGGTTGGTTTGGGCTATGTATAACCTTTATAGGAGAAAGGTTGAGAATAATAATCTCAAAATTTATACATGTTTCGACCAGCTCATCTTATAGTACGGTCTACGTGGTTTATACTGTATGCTAATTATAAATCTACATGTAGATAGTGCGCAACTAGTCTGTATGGAACCAATAATTGAGCTCAACCAAATGTATTCTGAAGCACTTCTCGTCTTCTTTCGACCCATCTACTTGTGAATGGGTTGGTTTGGGCTATGTATAACCTTCATAGGAGAAAGGTTGAGAATAATAATCTCAAAATTTATACATGTTTCGACCAGCTCATCTTATAGTACGGTCTACGTGGTTTATACTGTATGCTAATTATAAATCTACATGTAGATGGTTCGACCGAGCCTGAAGTCTCATTTTATCCGGTTAGTGGGATGGTGCTTAGGAGGAACAAGGGTGGTGGTTATGACTTTCGCCACCCATTGGGCTGGAACAGGTTAGCCCTTTATCTAGGTAAATGCATCATACATGTGAACTCATGAATCTTGATGTAGCTTGTGATTTTTATTTTTCAGATGGATGATAAATTGAAGTATCTATAAGCCAACCAGTACCATTTTGAAGTATCCTGTTCGATCTTTGGTTTGTTGTTTGAATGTATATTCGATACAAAATCAAGCCAACGTCTGACTTGCGTAGATGGAACATATCATACTTCTCTTTATTATGTATTACTTGGTGATACATATTTATTATATAAATTTGCATGTGATGATGTAGTGTAGTTTAGTTTATTTTCTTGCTGACCAATGGCTGTGGTTGTGTTATGGTGCTGTGCAATGTGCATTATCAGTTCGTACTCTGTATGCCGTTATATGGTTTGCAAAATCCCATGTAATGGAATGAAGGTGTTTCTCAAGTTGTGGGGCTTTTGTCAAGTATTCACACTTTAAAAGTTATTTTATTTGATAATAACCTCGGCTAAGCTCAACTCAGTCAAAATCCTTTTTTGGCGCTACAATAGTGGCTAGCCGTCACATTCTGCTTTAATGGGCAGAGTGGCTGGGCATGCATAATTAATTGGTTAAGCATCAAATGTAATTGATGGTCTATCATGTATGTCTCTTGGTATGTGTTTTTGGTAACCATATTCAATTTAGTATGAAGACATGATTTTTGGAGTTTGCTAGATGAATGAATATTGAACCAGCAACCCTTTGCAAGCAATTGCTTCGATTATACACTTTGTTTTTACGTTTTACACTTTTACTCATGTTTAAATAATTTAGTCAGTATTACTGGGACTTGATTATTTAACGATTGGATATATCTCAACATTTATTAAGATACGTTATGTACATTTTCCCAAAAGTACAATTTGATCGTAAAGACTTCACCCTCCTTCTTCATGGCGAATCTCAACATGTCTGAATGTGTCACAATGCGTATCCAAAAGCTTGATGAGCACTTTACAGTTCTTGGTTCCTTAATCTGTAGTCTTAGAGGCTGTTACACCATCATCTAACAACATTTGAATCAATTGGGGGTGTACGTGTCAACGACTCGCACTATTAGGGGATTTTTCATGTCACTTTCATTTAAAAATGGGCAACCTTTCAGAACTTGCTAATTAACCAAGCAAGGATCATCACCGAGTTGACATGCAAAGGAGCTAAAGTTACTACCTCAACTTGCAAGTTCTATGAAATTTAAAGTCTATATTATCATCTTTTGGGGTATTTACACTTATAAATCAATAGAAAATTAATTTTTGACTAATATGATGTCCAGCCATTAGATTTTTGTTGGCATCGGGTTATTATAGACTATTGGGATTCTAACACTCCCCCGTTGGAACGGGAGGAGACCGGATGCTCAAACTGGTATGAAACTCCTCAAATAAAGCCGAATGCAAGCCTTTGGTGAAGATATCCGCAAACTGATAACGAAACGGAACATGAAGAACACGGACCTGACTAGTAGCAACCAAATCCAGAATAAAGTGTATGCCTATCTCAATATCTTTGGTACGCTGATGCTGAACCGGATTGCAGGACAAATAAACAGCACTAACATTATCACAATAGACAAGCGTAGCGGAAGGTAAAGGAGTATGCAACTCACGTAATAAATTGCGTAACCAACAAGTCTCGGCAACAATATTGGCAACACCACGATACTCAGCCTCAACACTGGAATGAGAAAGCGTCGGCTGACGCTTAGAGGACCAAGAAATATACAATAACTAAGTCGGGCGAGACGTGAAAGAGGGAAAGTGTGGAACGAATGCGTCACAAGATTGGGCAACCAGCCCAATCCGCATCTAAATATGCAACCAAATCTGTAGTGGAGGAAGATCTTGCAATCCCATATCCAAAGTCAGTACCACGAATACCCATACACATCATAATCCGCTTAAAGAGCCAAAAAAATAAGGCTCTCAAGGGATCCTGCATGTAAAAGACACACCTGTTGAAATGCATAATGAATATCTCGGTCGTGTAAAAGTGAGGTCTGTAGAGATTAGAGATCTCGTAAGGCTCCGATAAGAGTCGGGTCAGAAACCGAATCACCATCACTTCTAGTTTAGACTCAGTATCAATAGGAGTTCGACTGGGATTACAATTAACCATATGTGCCCTGTCAAGAATCTCAACAGCATATTTCTTCTGAGATAAAAACAACCCTGAAGAATCACGTGTAACAGATATACCCAGAAAATAATTAAGCGGAACCCGTCATAGCAAACTCCTGATGTATACGGTCTATAATTGCTGTTAACACACTCTCAGAAAAAGATGTATGGAACAATATCATCAACATCCATAATAAGGTTAAGCAGAATCGGTCCCCTGTCTGTAGATAAAATAAAGATGAGTTACAACGACTATGAGAAAAAACCAACACGAGTAATATAAGATGTAAACAGCTGAAACCAAGCTCGTGGGGCTTATTTAAGCCCATAGAGAGACCGATGTAACAAACACACATAATCAGGATGAACAGAATCCCAAAATCCAGAAGGTTGATGCATATAAATAGTCTCAGAAAGATCACCATATAAGAAAGCATTCTTGACATCGAGTTGATGAATCGGCCAATTTCGAGAAACAGCTGGACTAAGAACAGTCCGAATAGTACCCGGTATACAACTGACTGAAAGTCATCACATCAAACCCCCTTAAACTGTGTTGTATACCATTCTTACAAGGACATGGCTTTGTAGCAGACTAAGCATGCAATAATGAGATACTTATGGAAAAAAAGCCACATACAATGCTTGGTGGGGAAAATATTGGTATCCGGGTGGTTCTAGGTACTAAAGGTCCAAGTTTTGTTTGAAGAAGTGCAGGATTCATAGCGCATAGCTTTTGCCAGTTAGGATCAATTAAAACGCATCATGATAAGATTTTGGTTAAGGAGAGATCGAAGACACATGTAAATTAAGACGCTTAGTGGGACCGTTAGTCCCGACACGAAAACGCGTAACCATGGGGTGAATCGAGTCAGGGTTTGGGTTAACCGAGGGTTTTGGACTACAGTGGGTGCATGTTGGTCCGAAACTGTTGTGGTTTAGTGCGGGACAGCCGTAGGTGAGAACTGAAGCTGGACTGGTGTATGTTGGGCCACGAGGGATTACAGTTGGACTGGTGAATGGAGTTGGGCCGGAGATGGGGAAGCAGGTGTTGGTTGGGCCACGATAGGGGACTGTTAGGCTGCGGGTTCGGTTAGATGTTGTTGGTGTGGTAATGGATTAGTTTGTCCAATAGTTGGTGTGGTAGTATTTGGAATAGTAGGGTGTATATCAAAGGTATCGTCTAAAAAGCTGTAAGCGGAAGTAGATTTGGGTATGGTAGAGCCATAGGGAAACACTGTTTCATCAAAAGTGACATGACGTGAAATAATTATTTTGTTGGTGTGTAGGTCAAGGCGACGACACCCTCTATGAGAAGAGGCATATCCCAAAAAATAAAGGTGTTGCACGTGGTTCAAGTTTGTGAGATGGATAAAGGCGAGGGTAACATAAACATCTAAAAATGCGTAAAAGAGTACAGTTGGGATCTTTTCCATACAAACTGGTGTAGGAATGTCATTAACAATAGTAGTTGAAGGCAAGATATTTAGTAAGTGTGTGGCCATATTAAGAGCTTCGACCCAAAAGGTTGGTGGAAGGTTCGCTTGGAAAAAGAGGGTACGAATGAGGTTATTAATTATATGAACCATTCGTTCAGACTTCCCATTCTGTTGAGAGGTTTGGGGACACGAAAAACGAAACTGAATTCCATTTTGGGCAAAAAGGGTGTGTAGGCGACGGTTGTCGAATTCACCACCATGATCACATTGGAATGACTTGAATTTACACTTAAGTTGAGTGCGAACATAATTACAAAATAACACAATTTGGACATAACATTAGAATTATTAACCAAAGGATAAACCCAAACAAACTGAGAATAATGATCTAAAAACAAGACATAATATTTAAAACATGATAGACTCAGAATGGGTGACGTCCACACATCTGAGTGAATGATGTCAAAACAAGAACTAACGACAGTATTAGAACTGACAAACGGAAGCCTCACGTGTTTGGCAAACTGACAAGCATGGCAAAGCACAAGAGGTTTCTCATTATTACATGAAATAAAATTATTGGAAACAAGACAACGTAGCACTTCATTTCCTGGATGACCAAGACGTTGGTGCCACGTATGCTGACTAACAATAAAAACATGAGGAATCGGAGATGGGGCCGTAACCGGGTAAAGATCACCACTGCTATCGCATTTGAGAAGCACTCGACGCGTCATGAAATCCTTAACGGAAAAACCAAACGCATCAAATTCAATAGTGCAATTATTGTCCCGAACAAACTATCGAACATAAATAAGATTTTTTATAATATGGGGAGTAATAAGGACATTATTTAGGTGAAGATATATAAAAGGGACTTGGCAAAATACTGTGGCCCGTATTGGTGACTAGGGATGGCAACGGGGGGGGTTTGGGGCGGGGCGACCATCCACATCCCCAAACCCGCTTACTAAAGTTCTACCCAAACCCGCCCCGATCCCCGTCGGGGATTTAATCGGGGCGCCCCGTTGGGGCGTGATGCTCCCCCAAACCCGCCCCGTACTAATCGGGGATCTTATCGGGGTGTCCTCTTTGTGTGTAATCCTAGATCAAAGTCGTACCATTTCACATTTATTATCAATTTTAGACGGTTAGCAATAACTTGAAGATTAAAAACTTATTAATAATCAATTACAATCAAGGCTTATTAAGTTTTCAACGATAATATCATACATGTATATGAAAAATTACACTATAAAAAGTTACAACTTAAAAATATGATATTAAACAAGTTTCTATAATAACAATTTTGCAATATTACAAAGATAAAAAAAACTAACAATATTGGAGAAGTATTTTTTTTATTATGTAAGTAGTAACAAAATACTATATAAATATACATATATTTTATGTATATATATTAATCGGGCGGGGCGGGGATGTTATTCCCTACTTTCGCCCCAAACCAGATTAAAAATCCTCGTTTAAGTCCCAAACCCGCCCCGTAACCTGATAAGCATGCCCCGCCCCGCCCTATTTATTTCCGGTTTCAGATTTCCCCGTCGGGTTCGGGTTTTTTTGGCATCCCTATTGGTGACGTGTATAGAATGACCGTCACCAACTGAGACAGACGGATAAATACACGTATTAAAAACATCACTTAGACTAGTAACTGAATTATTAAGATGAGAGCTCGCACCTGTATCCATATTCCAAGAACCGGTAGTAGGGTCGTGAAGTGTCCCGGTAGCAAAAGCATGAGGCAACGTAGTCTCTTTTCCCGGTGTACCTATGGGTCGGTTGAGCTGGAAGCTACAGTAGTAGAAGGTGGGGCCATAAGACCAGTGCGCTGGGACGGGGGAAAGTCTGTTGAGAATCGTTTTGCTCATCTAGGATGTTAATAACAATGATTGAATAACACGCAGCAGAATAATAAAGAACACAATCAATGTTATGAACAAGGTTTTCTATTCATACGATTTCCCTATTACCCCAACTATAACATGGGGCTACACCAACTATCTACTACTACTACTAACACATACACACACGTGTGTTTGCTAGACGGCTCACATAGGAGTTCTAGCTTTTCTGGATG
>BQNB010066742.1:8730-23248 GCA_026074375.1 Tanacetum coccineum | reverse complement strand
CTGTGACTTGTCCCTTGTGCCTTGAAGTCGCACCCCATTGTTACCATTCCGCTGCCGTCCGATTTTGGGGGTGTGACAAACGGAAGCCTCACGTGTTTGGCAAACTGACAAGCATGGCAAAGCACAAGAGGTTTCTCCTTATTACATGAAATAAAATTATTAGAAACAAGACAACGTAGCACTTCATTTCTTGGATGACCAAGACGTTGGTGCCACGTATGCTGACTAACAATAAAAACATGAGGAATCGGAGATGGGGCCGTAACCGGGTAAAGATCACCACTGCTATCGCATTTGAGAAGCACTCGACGCGTCATGAAATCCTTAACGGAAAAACCAAACGCATCAAATTCAATAGTGCAATTATTGTCCCGAACAAACTATCAAACATAAATAAGATTTTTTATAATATGGGGAGTAATAAGGACATTATTTAGGTGAAGATATATAAAAGGGACTTGGCAAAATACTGTGGCCCGTATTGGTGACGTGTATAGAATGACCGTCACCAACCGAGACAGACGGATAAATACACGTATTAAAAACATCACTTAGACTAGTAACTGAATTATTAAGATGAGAGCTCGCACCTGTATCCATATTCCAAGAACCGGTAGTAGGGTCGTGAAGTGTCCCGGTAGCAAAAGCATGAAGCAACGTGGTCTCTTTTCCCGGTGTACCTATGGGCTCGGTTGAGCTGGAAGCTACAGAGCAGATTAATAGAAATCAAAATTTAGTATTCATTGTTCTTCTTAATACTATTGTGTAGATTCCGCATATACAATAAGTACAATAATTCTATTCAACAAGGTTTTACTCGAACATTGAAGCCTTCATTATATTTGATCAGAATAAATGAGACTACAATCACTATCTAATACATTAACTACTACTAGTACTAAACGTGTACACACACACACGCGTTTTTGCTAGACTCTCATTGAGAAGTCTGTTATTCTATTCTACGGATGGATGCTTAAAACTATTCACCCTACCTCTCTTTATATACTAGAGAGGCTAGGGTTTACAAGAAAACCTAGCTTTGATAAGAAGCTAACTTAATATTACACATTAAGTCCTTGTTGTTTCATCTTTCTTCTTTTCTTCATATGTGGTTTTGTAATCATCAAAACTCAAATCCCAACAATCTTCCCCTATTTGATATTACAAAATAATCTTCATGTATGAAACAATCTTCAAAGCTTTCCCTTGACTTAAGATCTTCTTGTACATGTCACCACTCATAAATAAGCTGCAAACCATATAGTCTTCTTCCCCTTTTTGTAATCATCTAATAGGGGTCTTCTGTAGATAAGCAACTCGTGAACACTTCCCCTTAAGTGGTACATGTAGATGGTTAAGCATGCTAACAATAAGCTTCCCCTAAAAGTATGCTAACCATCTCTTGAATCTCGAAATCAGTAGGCTCCAAGTGGTAATTATTGATGAAAATCATCTAAGTGCAATAACATCATCCTCTCTTATGTGACTGTTGCCTCAGTCGGCGATCTACTTGCAATCCTTGTTTGTACGTAACAAAAAGGTTACCCTTGTCACATAATTGATTAAAAAGCCATTGCATCAAATGTCTTCATAATACTCTCCAAACACTACATTGTAACTCCTTAAAAGTGATAGAATCACATGAACGTAGTAACAGCTCCATAAGGTAGATCGTACACCTTTGCTAGATTCATCAAGTCTTCATCACCAACAATTAAGCACAAACAAGTTGTGAAAATCAACTACAACATCAAATAAGCAATAATTAGTTTTCTTCATAATAATCCCCAAAATGAGCCATATTATCATCATTTATCCAATATCCAAACGCGCTCGATGTCCCAAAAATGTATGTCATCCAATTTCTGATAAAGCTAGCGGTACTAACTAGCTATCTCGGATAAAACAAATGGTACAAACTGAGCATCGCGAGCGGTATTAACCAAACTGCCATTTAGCGACGCTTTTTCTGTCCCAAAACTGTCACTAAACTGCGACTCCTTCCTCCCATTCTGTTAGTGACCTTTTATCTGTCACTGAGTCGTCGCTATTCTGTCACAGATTCTGTTGCTGGACTGTTGCTTTTCTGTCGCTAAGGCTGTCTCCTTCCTCCCATAGGTATTAGTGACGCTTTTTGGCTGTCCATCTGTTTGCTAGACGCTCACTATTTCTGAAACATAATAACACTAAATAGAGCAGTACTAGTTTGATGTTTAGCATTGGCAGTATTAAAAATGAAGTAGCAGTACTATCTTCCTTTAAGTTAAAACAGTATACATAACAGATCCAATCCAAAATATAGTACTTTTAATCACAGCCAACAGTACTAACCATAAAAATAGTAGTAACATGTATTCGAAACATCCTGGCAGCGTAGCAGTAGTGCATTATCCAAGCAGTATTAATCAATAAAAGCAACATTAACAACCACGACTTCTCATTACAATCATGATTATAAGTCACAGCCACAATACCCAAAAGCAGTATGTTCACGTGAGGTTCCTGTCTTCGAACTTAGATTCAACATCATGCAATCACCAGCTGCTTCCATATCATGAACATCAAAGAACACCATGATTTAACCACCAAGTCAGCAGCTTATATACCCATACGACCATCATATCCTACTGTGATAACACGTTTATCACTTGCTGCTTTAATAAAACAATCATGGTGTCTCATGAACACCATCAATGACTCACATAGCAGCTTCTTTATCGAAAACCTAACCACATCAAGACTGCCGTGTCATCTATATATCCCTACTAGGGTTCATTATCAATCCTAGGATCGACTCACCAAGGCTAGCAGAAACATAAGCATTCAATCTCCAACCTGCTTCTTTTCTGATCAACAAGAGAAAAAAACAACAACCCTAGATTAGAGTTTTATTAGACACGTATAGCAATAACACAAAATCAATTAATTTCGTGTCTTATGTCCATTTTCTTAATCAGATCTAGGGTTTATAGGAAAACCTTAGTTTCACCAAATCACCATATACCAAAGATCTAGAAACACGAACCTTTTTGTTCAAGAATACAACACCTAAAAACCTTGTAGAAACCCTAGATTAACAAGAGCAACCCCCACTGATACCACCATTTGAAATCTTTTGCTCATCTAGGATGTTGAATAAACAATGAAGAAATACACGCAGCAGAATAATCAAGAACACAATCAATTAGAACAAGTTTTCTATTCAAAACGATTTCCCTATTTACCCCAACTTATAACATGCGTGGCTACAAACCCACACTATCTACTACTACACCTACTAACACATACACACACGTGTGTTTGCTAGACGACTCTCATATGAGTTCTAGCTTTTCTGGATGCTAAAACTATTCACCCTACCTCTCTTTATATACTAGAGAGGCTAGGGTTTACAAGAAAACCTAGCTTTGATAAGAAGCTAACTTAATATTGCACATTAAGTCCTTGTTGTTTCATCTTTCTTCTTTTCTTCATATTTGGTTTTGTAATCATCAAATCTCAAATCCCAACAAAGTCTGACCAAACTGTTGGGCTGGTAAAGGAGGGAACACAGGTGGAGGATTAATAATATACTCAATTTTGGCCGGATACGACGGTGTTTTACCATTTGCTACCTTTTGGCTTTTCTGGGCTTCCAGTTTGGGCCAGCCTATTTTTTTTACTTAGTCTACATTTGTAGCGCGAGTATAATAACGTGGAACATACAAGTAGGCAATATGAAAAAAGTTATCGGCACAAAATAGGAAAAACAAAAAAAATTTACAAAACGTATCATCAACACATAAGACCATATAAGAAAAAATAAACTATTAAACATGAGGCCGAAAAAATAAAATCGCACAAAATACCATCAAAGACCCAAATAAACCGACTTAAAACACACTTCAAATACCGTACAAAAAACACCAACACCTAATCCGCATAAAACACGACGCCATTTTGCATCAAGCGCTACAGTGCCAACCAATTTGGATTTTTTTTACTTAGTCAACATTTGTGGCGCGATTATAATAACGTGGAACATACAAGTAGGCAATATATAAAAGTTGTCGGCACAAAATAGGAAAAAAAATTACAAAACGTACCAAAATACAACCAAAGACCCAAATAAACCTACTTAAAACGTACGTCAAATACCATAAAAAACACCAACACCTAACCCGCATAAAACAAATTCTTACACCTTAATGATTCCGAAAATATTCAAAATAAACCGCCCTACACTTAATATAAAAAAAACAAACAAACAAAAAATTAACACCCCGCAGCAACGCGCGGGCAATTATGCTCGTTCAAATAATGACCAAGAGAGTGGGCCGATGCATAAGGTTGGGCCAGATAAGGTTGTGGGCTTGGCGGTACATAGTAGTATGGGCTTGGAGGGACTAAGTTAGGCCCAACAGTTTCAAGAAACGCCACGGGTTGTAGGCTTGGAATCTGGAAGGGTGCAACAGGTATAGAGTTGGTAGTAGTAGTGGATTTTGAGGATTCACAAGCATTAGTAGATGACAATTTATTACTTAACCCCAACTGACCTATCAACTTAGATGGCAACTTAGTAGTGGTCATTGTTTCACAATTCTATGGTTTGGTTAGTTCGAAAAAAGGTAAGGTGTGTAACAACAAACGAATTTATATTCGTGAGGTGGGGGTTTTATGTTAAGGAGAATTATGCGATACAGAAACCACAAACAAAAGAACTACTGGCGGCAATCAGATGAACAATGAAACAGGTTATTTGTTACTTTTTGAAGAAAATCACAGATATAATGATATATCAATCTTAACCAGATCAAAGATCCAGAAGATACAAAAACACCACAAGATAGTAGATAATCAAAGTTGAACGATTTTATTATAACCAAATGATTACAAAGGCACAATGATTATCAATGAGACAATCAAGTGTATAGTACACAAAGGTTTGAGATGATTTGGTTCTTTGGGAATAAACCCGTAACAAGGTAAGAAGTTATGTCTGTGATTGTGGTTTTTTTATTGTTATGTGCTAAAGGAGAGGGTAGGCTTTTATAGCCACCGAGATCTTCACTTGACTTCTTTAGTCCCTGGACTCCAGTGATCACACATTCAATACCCAAAATACTTTCCTAAGATGACAAAGGCAATCCCTGTAATTAAGCACGAATCATACCATAAGTCCAATGTATCTAAATAAAGAAAACTTAAACTAATTTTATGGTAAGGATTTCAATATGCCCCCTTACTTTAAGTTTTAAACAGATCTAACATGCACATTTTGTTGAGTAGGAATTCATGTTGATCAGCAGTTAAACCTTTGGTGAGAATGTCGCCTATTTGATTTTCAGATTCAATCTTTAAAGGTTTTAGCACCCCTTCTAGACATTTATCCCTTATGAAATGTAAATCAATCTCACCTGTCATGAAAGACAAGATTTGCTGCTATCTGATTGGCAGCCTTGTTATCACAGAAAACATTGACAGGTTTTTTAGTTTATATTTTTAAGTCTTTCATGAGATTGATCAACCACATCAATTCACATGTAACAGAAGCCAAGGCCCTGTATTCTGCTTTGGCAGAAGACCTTGCCATAACGGTTTATTTTTTGCTTTTTTAAGATACAAGAGAGTTCCCCATAAAAATCGAGAATCCCGTCACAGATTTCCTAGTAGCTTTACATTTTTCCCAGTCAAAATCAACATAGGCTTTTAGGTTTAAATTTCCCCCTTTGTTATATGAATTCCCTTTCTCGGTGCTCCTTTAAGATACTTTAGTACCCTGAAGGCTAGTTTTTGATGGGATTGTAATAGGGAGTGCATAAATTGACTTAGGCAGCGAACAAAATATGAGATGTCCGGCCTGGTGTGTGTTAGATAAACTAGTTTCCCAAGAAGCTTTTGGTATTCTGTTATATTGCTTAGACTTTTATCCTTTTTGTGTAATGGTTTGTCTGTAACCACAAGTTTTGATTTAATTGGATTCTGATGTGTTTCAAAAGCTTTAAATGTATAATGACTAAAAATACCAATTTTATTATAGGAAAACACACGGGTAAGAGTATAACTCACGTATGTAGTATAATCTTTTTAGGTAAGACCAGGTCGTTCCACAGGGATTTGAGTAGTGTTCAAATAATCAGAAAAATAGACTTTAACAATTTTGAAAGTAACTTTTGTTTTACCAATGATAATAAATATGACTACTCGGATAGTTGAAAATAATTTGTAAGTGTTGGAAATGATTTGACCTCGAAGATGGAACCTTAATTTATAAAAAGTATTTTCTCGTCAGAAAACGTTTTCACAAACTAACTTGATTAACCCAAGACTTATATTTAGTTAACTAGACAAATTGTATCACTCAAATAATCCAGTCACTAGTATATCAAAGCTTATTTGTTTATCAATTTACGAAACTGAATTTCTCGACACAAACGATAAAGACCATAGACAAATCTTTAAAACCACATAGATCATAATGGGTCTTTCAACCTATACCAAAATGATTATATAATCTAAGCTGATAAGCAAAACTGACAAGATAAGATATAATAGGATTGCAACATAAGCTTGAGATTAAAGAGATCACGATCATACCAAACACTTATTCATTATCATAACATCATCGAGTAGGCATGAGAGATTTAGCCTCTCATGGCTAAGGAGTTCATAATAAAAGTAGATTTAACATAGACTTCCATTATTTTAATAACTAAGTTGATAACCGTCTTCGTTCTTGATTGTTAGATCTTTATTATTTAAAGGGAGTAGTGTTTTGGTGTTTATATGCATGATGGTTAAGAAGATTGAAGTATGTATGTGAGGGAGATGGTTTTTGAAATGAGAGGAATGATTTGAGAGTGAAAATTCGTCCTTTATTTATAGGCTGATTTTGGGTGAAAAGTACGGCGCACACAAAAGATTGTGCGGCGCAATTGGTGATTAAATACGATAGTATTAAATGTTGATTGAGTAAGTGTGACGCACAAGATAATATGTGCGGCGTACTTAGGGTGTAAATGCAGTAGCATTAAAGTCTTCATTAATTGTTTATTTCAGATGGGAAGTGTGGCGTACAAAGGAAATCGTGCGGCGTACTTGGTGAGTTAATGCGATTTTGACTGTCTTTGACTTGAAGGAAAGTGCGGTGCACATTTGGCAGTTTGAGCTTGATTGATGATCTTTTCTTGAATGATGAGTTCTTCAACGTATAAGTAATTGATTCTGATGTATTTAACCTCGGGATGTCTGCAAGTGAACCTGCAAGCAATTTAAGCTATTAAGTATCGAAAGTTCACGAGAAATGATAAAATATACACAAATAACGCCATCGAAAACATGTATAATTTGGGCGTTATGAAATCCCTCCACACTTAGCTTATTGCTTGCCCTCAAGCAATCGAAGCGAGAAAGAAAAATAAAATCATTTATCGTGACGTGGAGAAAATTTGGATTTTATTAGAGTTTGCATATTAGATAACTTTTCAGGCATAGACATATAACATATCACTTCACATAGGGATAGTGTTTGACCTTTAATTCACTCAGCCACTCAGATAAGGTTATATTTGTTTGTAAGATACTCAATTTGCACAGACATAATCTAGACAGCTACCATAGGCTTGTACTTAACACATAAACCTGACCGAAGGGCGAAACTTGGTACCGGAGAGGATACAATCTTCACGTGCCGAATACTTAAGCCTTTATTTTTTAAACTACTATAGCACACATATAAATTTGTTTTCTTACCAAATAACGGGGGCTTGGCACAGAACTTCTTCATTTAATTTCAACAACTTAGCACTAAAAGGAGTGCTTGCAAGAACAGGGACTTGCGAAATTCATTACATGCGATTAGGCTTCGGTCTAGTCAATGATGATTAAGCACAAGTTCTAGAGCTTCTAGATTACCGGCTCACTCAAATATAATTATCAACCAATACCAATGTTCCAGAAAAGGCGACAAAGACCATACGTACACATTTGTAACGACGGAATAGACACATATGACTGCATTCAAACCTTAACTCGAACAAGCTAAAGGCATCAATTATCTTGGGTATCAAAGGTGGATACCCGAATATTCATAAGGCTTAAAATTCTCACAATTTAGTGGACTGGGTTGCGCTAGCTATAATGTCAATCCGGTTAGATTTGCCTTACTAAGAGCATTTTTTATATTTTGAAAGCATATATTTATTAAGATTTTTTTTTTAAAATAACTGTTGAAAAAATTTTAGCAGGGTAAACATAGAGAGATATGATTAATTTTTTCTATTTGGCTCTCCTCCACAATTTAAGTTGAACATTGCCGTCAATATGATAACTGATAATAGAGATAAAATAGGAAAATATAAAGGATAAAGGTACTTCCCGGGGCATAGAGAAATGTAATAGCTGCGGTAGAGCTATCTTTGAGCATACTTCCTAATTTTTCCATGTCTGTAAGCTTAAGAACTGCATAACAAGTGAACACACTAAAAGAAAAAATTTTGTTGTTTATTTTTAGAACTAAAAAAAAGGATATTATAGAAGAAGAATGAGGGACTCCTCCACACTTAATTGATGCACGAGTTTGCCTCTCGGAGAAGCAACTTAATTTTTAAGAGAGATGTTTAGCTAGACTGGTATTTTGTGAGTCATTCTTGGGAAAGAAGGGGAGTTTACTGCATCCCTTATGGTCATTATCTTCTTCATGATATAGTTTTAAGAGTCGATGGCCAATTACTATAAATGTCTTTCCATCTTTTCCATATAGAGGTTCAACATATCCAGATGGAATATAGATGTTTTACCACAATAAGGTCCTAACCATCGAATCTGAGTTTTTCATTTGTGTAAATTTAGTACTGCGAGGAAAAGCAGACTTTATTTTCTTGTTTGAATTTTCTTTTCTCATTCTTAACTTTCTGTCATGCCAGACTTTGGTTCTTGCCTTATATAGACGAGAGTTTTCATAGGCTTGGTGTCTAAGTTCATCTAACTCGTATAACTGAAACATTCTTTTCTTACCAGCAACGATAAGATCTGGGTTGCAGTTCTTTAGTGCCCAGTATGCATGGTGTTCATTTTCAATGGTAAGTGGCAGTTTTTATCCATATATTAGTTTGTATGGTTGTACCAAGATATGTTTTGTAGGCAATGCGAAAAGTCCTAGAGCGTTCATCAAGTTTTCTGATCCAAATGCAGGATGTACTTTAACATCTTTTTAAGAATCTTTTTAAGACATCTTTTTCGTGTTTTCAACTCAACCCACTAGTTTGAGATGATATGATGATTGGATAAAACGATGGTTGACTCCATACTTTTTTCAGGGTTCATTCCAATTATTTTGTTATAAAGTGAGGTACCTCGTCGCTGAATTAGAGCTTTGGGCGATACCAAATCGCAGAATAGTTTTTATTAAGAAGGTGATTAACCACTCGAGCATCAGTGGTTGGTAAAGCTTGACTTCGGCCATTTAGATACGAATCAACAGCGACTAGAATGTATTCCCATAAAGTCAATACCCCATAATGTCAAAAATTTCACATACTGAAATTTAATTAAGGGAATCTCATCACGCTTCCTTATACACTTCCTGTATTCTTTGCACAGCTTCGCAAGACGAACTAGAGTATGAGCTTCTTTGATGATTGTTGGCCAGTAAAATCCTGAATCTAAGACTTTTTAGCAGTTATGTTGGGTTCATAATGTCCACCAGTGGGTCCGTAGTGACATTGATCTAAAATGGTTTAGGTTTCTGGTCCAGATATACACGTCTATACATACTGTCATGAACATCCATTGAAAATGTAAGCTCCTCCCGAAAGTAGAGTTTGAAAGTAGTGTTTGAGGTCAGAGAAAAAATTATTCTTTTGTTGGTACGTCATCCCTTTTGGTATAATATCATCGACTGGTAGTTTGCGAAGTCTACGAACCAAGGTTCATCTTTGGTATTGATTTCCATAAGAGTTTCTCCAGGAAAGTTATCATCGACTTCACTGTCATTGCTTGTTTCATCATTTTCGATTCGAGACAAGTAGTCTGCTGCAACATTTTATGTTCCTTTTCTGTCTTTGATTTCTATGTCAAATTCTTGTAAAGCAAAATCCATCGAATAAGGCGTGGTTTAGCGTCTTGTTTCTTGAATAAGTGCCTTAGAGCTGAATGATCAGTTTGAACAATAGTTTTTGAGAGAATGAGATAGGATCTGAATTCGTCAAATGCAAAAACTACAACCATTAGTTCTTTTTTAGTTATGGTGTATTTTTGTTGAGTTGGATTAAGAGTTTTACTTGCGAAGTAGATTGGGTGAAAGTTTTTACCATATTTTTGACCTAAGATGGCTCCAACTACGAAATCACTGGCATCACACATACGTTCAAATGAAATATCCTAATTTGGGTTTACGATCACAGGAGCACATGTGAGTTTCTCCTTCAGTAATTCGAATGCTTTTTTACATTCATCATCGAATTCAAATGTAGTATCTTTTTCAAGCAGCTTGGTAAGAGGTCGGGCGATTTTCGAGAAATCTTTAATGAAACATCGGCAAAAACCGGCATGTTCGAGAAAGCTTCTAATACCTTTAATATCTGTTGGGGGTGGAAGTTTTGAGATTACGTCGATTTTTGTTTTGTCGACTTCAAGTCCTGCACTGGACACCTTGTATCCAAGCACAATTCCTTCTTTGACCATGAAGTGACATTTTTCCCAGTTTAGGACAAGATGAGCATCTTTACAAAGTTGGAGCATTTTATCGAGGTTGTTTAGACATGTGTCGAAAGAGTTTCCGAAAACAGAGAAATCGTCCATGAATACTTCTACTGATTCTTCGATCATATCGTGAAAGATTGCCAACATGCACCTTTGGAATGTGGCAGGAGCGTTACATAGCCCGAAAGGCATTCGTCTATAAGCGTATGTTTCGAAAGGACATGTGAATGTTGTTTTCTCTTGATCATTAGGATCGATAGGAATTTGAAAATAACCAAAAAAACCATCGAGGAAATAAAAATATTTATTTTCCGCGAGTCTTTCTAACATTTGATCCATAAACGGCAAAGGGAAGTGATCTTTTGCGGTTGCTTCATTGAGTTTATGATAATCAATGCATACTCGCCAACCCGTAACGGTTCTTGTTGGAACAAGTTCATTATTTTCGTTGGTGACAACTGTAATACCACCTTTCTTTGGTATACAGTGAATAGGACTAACCCAAGGACTATCGGCAATTGGATAAATAATATCGGTATCTAAGAGTTTCACGATTTCTTTCTTAACTACTTCTTGCATGTTTGGATTTAGCCTTCTCTGTTTTCGGACAACTGGTTTCTTGTCATCCAGAAGTTGTATCTTGTGTTTACAGAATGATGAGCAAATATCAGGAATGTCTGTCGTTTTCCAAGCAAAGGCTTGCTTGTGATTTTTAAGGACGGATATAAGTTTGTTTTTCTTTTCTTTGGAAAGCTGAGATGATATTATAATAGGAAGAAAAGAGGGTTCTTCCAGGAATACATATTCCAGATTATCAGGAAGAGGTTTAAGTTCGAGATCCGTAGGAGGCTCTTCGAGAGATGTTTTGATTTTATAATCTGTATTGATGGTGATTTTCTCGAATGGTGGTTCTTTGGTATCAGATTCAGAGTCAGAGTTTTCATCGGCAGTCATTGCCATGAATTCATCAAATTCAACAAAGATTTCCTTTTCAAGAAGGGTTCCTTCGATTGAATGGAGAATTTTACTACCTTCGTCTAGAAGAGCATCGAAGTCTTCTTCTAAGATTTCATTAATAACATCGATATCGAAACAGGTATCATCGTTCGAATAGGAGTGTTTCATCGCAGAATCGATATTGAAAATCATTCTTTCAGTTCCAACTCCAAGATTGAGTTGTTTTTATTAAATCGAATAACTGCATTAGCAGTGTGAAGAAAGGGTCGTCCTAAGATGAGAGAAACTTTCCTATCTTCTTCCATTTCTAGGATGACAAAATCGGCAGGAAATGTGAATTTACCCAACTTCAACGAGCATATTTTCAGCTATTCCAACAGGGTATTGGAATGATCTGTCGGCTAATATTACGCTTCTTTTGGTAGGTTTGAGAGATAATTTGGCATATAGCGAATACGGAATAACGTTAATGCTAGCACCAAGGTCAGTTAACGCATTGCAGGAGAAAGTTTTGTTGAAATTACATGGAATAAGGAAACTTACGGGATCTCCGAGTTTTGGCGGATCTTTGTTTTGGATCATTGCTGAACTTTCATCGCTTAAGAAAGCGGGAGAAATTTGTTCGATTTTGTGTTTGTTGCTTATTAATTCCTTGAGAAACTTGCCATAGTTAGGCATTCTGGCTAATATGTCTATAAGAGGTACATTGATTCGGACAACACGGATTATGTCGAGAAATTTTCCGTATTGGGCCTTTATTTTCTCTTTCCTTAGGTATTGAGGATACGGGATTTTTGGTTTGTATGTTTTAGGTAACGGAGTTTCTTTGGCGGGTTTTGGATTTTGAGTTTTTGGATGTTGTGTAGGTTCTTCTTCTTCATCATCACTATCAAAATTTACAAGGGTTTCAAAATTGTTTTGTTGATCGTTTAGGTTAACTGGTGGGTGGTAGGATTTACCACTTCTGGTGAATACGACATTCACATGCTCATTACGAGATTGCGATGGTTGATAGGTTTTGGAATTGTGTCCTTTTGGGTTTTGTTGAGTGTTACTTGGAAGAGATCCAGACGGTCAACCAGATTGCTTGTCAGCAAGTCTGTTGAACTTAGTTTCAAGATTCTGGATCAAAGCTTGATGATTTTTGGCTACGGTTTTGAGTTGGGTTTTGAGATCTATGAATGTTTCTTTGACGAAAGCGTTGGTTGATTGCTGAGATTTCATGGATTCATTGAATTGTTTTTGAAGATCACAGGGTTTGTAATCGTTGTTGGATCGGTAGTTGTCTCGATTGTAACTCCTTCGTTTATTCGAACGCCAATTATCATGGTTCGAGTCTTGGTCGCGGTAATCATTTTAAAAATGAGTCTTACGAAAAGTTTGCATGAATTTAGCCTCTTCTTCACGAGACATGGGTATGTCATATTCATCAAGATCGGGTTTTGTTTTTTAGCATTAGATTGGACTTCTTTGTACTGAGTATCTATTTTTAGGGTCATGACATCTATTCAGGCTATAATTTTGTCAGTATCAGAATTACTGTTGCCTCCATCAACAAAAGCAATGGTTTTCTTAAGAGATGATTTGGTTTTTTAATTTTTGGCCCAGTCGAGCTTGATAATACTTTATCTTCGAGAAGCTGATAAGCTTGATTTGGTGTTTTATAGAGGAAAATACCACCAGCTGCGGCATTAAGAACTTCTTGGGTTATTTCGCTGAGACCATGATAGAAGATTTTGATAATATTGCCTTTGGACAGATTGTGACCATGGCAGTTTCGGAGCATTTTCTTCATATGAAGCCAAGCATCGGTTAAAGATTCGTTTTCATGTCGAGGATTTCTCTGAAGAGTCGGTCAAAAAGAGCTGGGGGAAGAATCGGCTAATGAAAGTGGTTCGAAGTTCATCCCATGTTTTGATAGTTCCTTCGTTGAGTTCGTCCAGCCATGTTTTTGCTTCTCCAGTTAGTGATAGGGGAAACATCATTAGGCAGACAGCTTCATTTTTGGTATCTCTGTATTTGAACATATTGCAGATTCTGAGAAATTCATGAATGTGTTTGTGAGGATCGGTTTTGGTTCTACCATCAAATTAGTTTCCTTTGACAAGATTCAAGTAGTTACCTTTAATAGCAAATTCGTTTTCGGTTTCAGGAATAGTAATTACGGAACCGGGAGTTGGAGCGACAACACTGTCAGCAGCCCACATGGGTTCATCATCCATTGGATAGAGATTTTCAAGTATAACAAGAAAGTGACGAAAGTGGTTGATGTCGAGAATTGGCAGATAGACAATTCTCAGGTTTTGAGGCGGGTTGTTTCTTTGATTGAATGGAACTCTCATGTTTCGTCGATGACGTCTTCGATTCAGAGTACGTTCTAGTTCAGGTAATGGTTCAGTAAGTTCAGAATTGGAGGCACGTGTATGCATCCAAAGGAGAATTTGGTTAGGGCCAGTTTGCTAAAAAATACGGCGATTTTTGAAAAAGATGGGGAGTTAAAATAATTTTCCAGAATTGACTACAGAAAAGCTTAAAAATCTCCGGTAGCGGCGCCAAAAACTTTGATGTGTTTCAAAAGCTTTAAATGTATAATGACTTAAAGAGATGGGATCATGAGAAAACCTCATCTCGGTAGAAAACCTAGAAAACCCCTCTACAACCCTTGGATCAACCACTCTTCCCGTCCTTTTTTTCCCTCCTAACTCCAGGGACCATTTTGTTACTTCCTTCATTCTTCAAGGAACAATTTTATAAATTCACACACTTTTTTTCCTTACCATATAAAATGCCTAATTTTTTTTCTTTTTTATTCTTTTGTTTTTCTCAGATCATACGATCCAGGATCCACACTCTCATTGACGACAGTTTTCTTATATCT
>BQNB010066741.1:270-34449 GCA_026074375.1 Tanacetum coccineum | reverse complement strand
ATAATGTTGGTGAATTTATAGGTTTAAGTTAATACAAGAGTGGACCATAAGATTTCAAAACGTATGCGACTACTATAATAGATACAGCATCACATAAAAGTATTTACTGTTACGCTAAGCTCATGACACCGATGCTAATAACAACATGGCATATCATATCATGCCACATAGTATTCCTGCCCTTAACTGGTGTCCCAAACCAAAGACCACCACAACGTACATCGACATGACATATATCCGTTTATTCTTCGTTAAGTGGAACCAAAGCATCCGCGCTCACTTAACTAGTCCAATTGGCCATAGGTGACTAATGGTTCATGATAGTTCGGGCAATAGTGGTTTGTAAGCAAACTTAGGCAACACATAAACATGTAAAACTCACGTTAAGAACTTTAATTTTAAAAGCAAACAATGTTTCTCACCCCAAAGTATAAAGCATTTAAAAATAGGTAAAACGTGGGGCTATGAACTCACCTTAACAAGGATAAGCGATAATAACAACAACGATGATGATATAAGGAGGTCTAGCCGCGACCTAGATTAAATATGGGTATGACTTAGCATTCGGCAAAGTAAACAAGTAAAACATCCATGTTTATCATTTAAAGCATCCAAGTGTGTTTGCATTTTAGTAATAAAAGACTCAGATAATTTTATAACATCTTTAATAAATTTTTTCGTTAAGTCTTGGCGTTCATCCAAAAATTACTACTTTTAGAAAGTTTCTATTTTAGAAAGTTTTAGTTTCAAGACTTAAACCGCCCCAATATTTGTTAATTTTTCATATTTTCAAAATACGCTAACTAACCATAATCGCTTAACTTCCAAGTCCGATCCGCTAAGTTTTACCAAACTTACTATTTTTAGTAACTTTATCGTTTTTCCTAAAATATGTTGATTACGTCTTCAAATGATGCTAATATATATATATATATATGTGTTACTATATGTTTCGCTAGTGTTTAAAAAGTCCAAAAATGTCCGAAAGCGTCCGAATACCCCTTTTACTATTCACATAAGCACACTATTCATTTGGTTATGCCGAAAAATGTTTCAAGTTTCATTTGGCTATAACTTGGCCGGTTTAAGTCTAATTTTAAAGTGTGATATGTGAAAAACTATCTATTCAAAACAAGCTCTTCAAAAACTACTTTTACGCCTAATGAAAACATTTTTAGGTCGCATCAGAACCTAAAAATTTACGTATCTTCGTTAGAGTCTTAGAAGATGCCCAATCTTTTATAGATTCGATATTGGCGGGATCCACGTGAATGCCTTGACTGTCAATCACGTGGCCGAGAAATTGTACCTTGGGAATCCAAAATTCACATTTAGAGAATTTAGCATACGATTCTTCTTTCTTTAATAATTCCATAAATTACCATTAAGATGTTCTTCATGTCTTTCCTCTTTTTTCTTATATATCGTCAATCAAGACATTCACAAACTTATCTAAATATGGTTTTCCACACCGATTCATGAGATCCATAAATACCGCCGGTGCAGTTTCGTCAAACCAATGGCGTAACCTGTGAACTCGTAATAAGCATACGAGTTTCAGATGCCGTCCTTTGGAATATACTCTTCATGAACATCGAAGCTGTGGGTGATAACACTGATCGCAAAGTACTATACTAAATAAACACTAGATCCTTGAGTAGTTGATCAAATTAATCGTCGAACCTTGGAGTGGATAAACGATTCTTTAACCGTCGGCTATGTTAAATCTCAATAGTCGATGCACATTCGAAATGACCGCCTATCTTTTTGACAACAAGACCGGAGCTCCTAAAGTGAGGAACTGGGTCTTATGAAGCCCTTGTCAGAAATTTCCTTTAGTTGATTCGACAATTCTTTCAATCTCAACGGTGGCTAATTAATAAGGCGCCCCGTAGCTATAGGTGGCAGCACCAGTATCACATCGATTTCGAAATTTAACTTGTCGAGCTGGTGGAATACCTCCGGCAAGTCCCTCAGAATTACTTACGAGAAAATCATCGAATGATTGGTACGTCATCAAGTCGCTTCCTTTTGAATTGTCTCCGCCTCTCTTTATGTAATAATGTGCCAAAAGACATGGAATCCTTTTAGCAAGTACCTTAGGTTTTGTACACCGAGATATGGTTTAATCGGGACCCCTGTTTCGTTGTCGCACCGTCCCTACGAACAATTAATGTTTCCTTTCCCCATGGAATACGAACAATCTCTCGCATAACAATCAATGGCATTACATTTTGACAACCAATCATACCAAATATTACGTTGAAATTCTACCACGTTATATGGGCATTAGGTTGATGTATGAATGATGACTTAGAGTAAATCCTCTAATGGCTAGTAAATTTGCTAGCGAATTTCCTAGGTTCCGACTAGTGATTTGTCTCGCTTTTCGGCCTTAGGATTTTGATATATAGATGATATCAACTTTATAGTCAATGGAGATAAAAGGCTGCTTAGTTTTGCTATGGTTACTAATTCGATTTCCCAAAATAAACGCGTTTTACGAAATACACACACAAAACTTTGTTTTTTTGTTTTTTTTTTCAAGGATGTAAGTAAAAATGGATTTATTGACAAATGTTACATGGTGACTACTCTCAGCATGGCATAGTCCTTCCTGAATTATATATAGGTGATCAGGCTATGTATATTTGAGGGCTAACGATGCGATGCTCATTTTTGTCAAAATTGTGTTATGTATAAAGAAGTATCACAGAGTTTTATAAGATGACAAAATGATTCACAAGGTGGATGTAAGGTTTGAAAGGAGCAATAAAATGGTTTGCGAGAAATTGTATGATGGTTTTCAAGACGATAGCTAAATGACTTATGAGTTGATAATAAAGTAATTTATGTGATGAGAAATGGTTTCATAAGGTAAGAACAAGATACTTCATAAAGTGGTAGTAACGTAGTTTTTAAGATGATTGCAAAATAGTATATAAGATGTCAAGAAGGTAATTTATAAGGTATTTGTGAAATGATTGAGAATAGTTTATAAAATGTTAGTTTATTGAACGATTGGTAAGATAATTTGTCAACGATAGTAAGATGGTTTTATAAAATGATAAGTTAATCAATCCGATAGTAAGGTATTTGTTAATGACACGACTTTGTATTATGAGACATTACTAAAATTTTTCATGGAGGTGGTATCAAATAAACTTTCGAAGAGATTCACGTGTCTTTCATATGAAATAGTAAGGAGTATAAGTTTTGTGAAACCGAATTGTTTACGAATCTATCACAAAATAAGTTTAAAAAAATTGCCCATAGAAACATTTTCTGAGAGAACCAACGAAATATTTATTGTATTGACATGAACGTTTCATAAAATCATAAGTTTTAGTAGCGGTTATGCACGGATAATAAAGAGTTGAAATCAAATTGACGAAGTTTTCATAATACCAAAATTTGATAGATAATTTGGGTCATTGTTCTTCCCACCAAAAGACTACAGTGTTTCTTAATACTAAAAAAATCCAATACAAGCTAGTACATAAATCATGAAGCAAGATATCTATGAGTGCTGTCCGAGCTGATTGGTCACGAGCTCCTTGAGTTTCCTAAAGTCCTCTCAGTCCTGACGTTGGGACTCTTGAACCGCATCTAACTGCTGCTCAATCTTAACACAAGCCTGTCTCTCACGGTTACGAGTAATCTTCTCGATTGCCTCTGCAGTCTTAAATCCTAGCAAACGCAATGATGCATTTTCTGCCTCAGCAATGTCTGCCCTAAATCTTCAGAGCCCTCAACTCCTCCCTTATGTGGAACTCCTAATAAATGCTCCTTGTATGGATGCCACAAATAGCCACCCCGTGTTGGGCTTGTGTCCTCATAATGGCCGCTGCAGGAAAAGCAACTGTAGCGACGGGCTCTGGATGAATGACATCTACCCGGATATCGATCGGGTCCCCAAGATTCTCCTTAGCAGAGACGGGAATAATGGATGCAGCCATAACCTGCACAAGCAAAAGTTTATATAAATCGTCTTTATATGAAACCATGCAGGATGCGTGCATTATGAAAGGTACACACGATGTACGATGATGCATGGTGAATGAATATGCGCACATGGCAGTGATATGTAATTTTAAAGAATGCATAAAAGTAACTAGTATGAAAACCATATTGTTTATTTTCAAAATATTTGCACAAACACAACAAGATATGTAAAAGATGATCAAGAGTTAGATATAAAAGAAAGAAATGAAAGTGATGACAAAAGTGTTAGGATTATGAAAATCCATGTAAAAGACTCGGTCACCCCGTGTTATATCTAGCATAGGTTAGCTCATCTCTAATTTAATCGTTAAGTTACCGTAACTACTTATGGAGTTTTTGGTTCCGGGTCTTTTACCCACTTGTTAGCCCACTCCATGGCCCATTTTCTGTTTACAATAATTCCTAACATCTTAATATTTATCGTTTAGTTACCGTATGACTTATGGCGTTGGGCCGGGTCTTTACCCATATGTTAGCCCACTCCATAGCCCACTTAGGGTACATAAACTCTTGTATTTAAACCCCTTCTCAGCCATTGAGAGGGGTTGGTTGTTCATTATATAACAAACACACACTAAGTGTCTTTCTCTTACTAGAACCTCCCATTTTCTCTCTCTAGAAATCGGCCTACACACTAATCCTTGATTGTGTTATGATTTCCAATATACTTCAATTGGTATCAGAGCACATAGGATGATTACTTAGATTGTATGTGCGTTTCTCTTGGAAGAATTAATCAAAAATTTAGTTTTTGAAGGTTTATAGTTTTCACATTAGCTTTCTTTGATTCTCACGTTTGTAGTGTTAAAGTTAGTGTTTTTAGTGTAGTTTTAGCCTTCTAGTACCAAGTTGTGCAAGAAAATCCAAGCTTAAACTTTCAAAAGGGTGATTTTTGGTGATTTGAAGCTTTTTTGAAAATTGCGTTTTGTCTCCCTAGAAGACATTTCTTAGTTGCATTTTGTCTCTGCGTTTTGTCAGAGAATAGTACACTGCGGTTTGTCTTCTAGTGTAGTACAGCAGTTGCGTTTTGTCAGTTGCGTTTTGTGTATTGCGTTTTGTCTCAAGTTGAAGACCCTCATTGCGTTTTGACTAGGAGAAACTTTGCCCAATTAATTTCTTGATTGCGTTTTATCTCAAGAGTTGATTGCATTTTGCCCAAGACATGTCACTGCGTTGTGTCTCCTTCTCATTGCGTTTTGTGTCCTGCATTTTGTCCCAAGTTGAAGACCCTTATTGCGTTTTGGTGGAAAGAATCCCTGGCAAAAAAAATTCTACATTGCGTTTTGTCTTTGCTTCTTGACTGCGTTTTGTCTAGGACACCTCACTGAGTTTTGTCTAATCCTTAACATTGAGACTTGTCTAGATTTCCTGACTGAGACTTGTGTATTGCATCTCGTAAACTTAATCAAACCAAACCAAACCAAATCACAAACAAACAACATATCACCTATATCAACAAACAATCATCACTTTTAACATACAATCACTAATCATTGTACCGATCCAAAGTCTATCATAATACAATCAATCAAACAATCATGTCTAGTAACTCAGATGATATTCAAGCGGCCGGTTCCGATACCCGCCCTCCTATGCTCGATAGGACTGATTACGAATCATGGTCACAACGAATCCGATTGTACTGTAGAGGAAAGGAAAATGGATTGCTAATTCTCCAGTCTATTGATCAAGGACCATTTGAGCTTGGAACCACAAGGAATACACTTGGAACTACCCCTGAGGGAGGTGTTCTACTTGGACCAGAAAGGCCTCGTACCTATGAGGATCTAAGTGACACGGAGAAGAAGCGATACGATGCAGATGTCCGTGCAACCAATATTGTGCTTCAAGGATTACCCAAAGATATATTATGCAAACCATGTTTAAGCATGTATAAATTAGACCATCATACAGATAGGTATAAGAAATGCCAACAAGAAACAAGAACTACCAAACATAGACATATCCATATCAAAATCATCATGTATCAAAATGACAAATTACGAGATTATACAAGACATCATATAAGAGATAAAATTACTTCAAATGCAAACATCATGCAAGTCATGTTTAAGATTTAACATTTAGTAACACGAATACAAGCATAAAAGTATTTAAAAAAGAAACAAAACCTTTCCTAAGGATTACACATCTTTTAATTAATTAAATAGGTATCAAACATTAAGATAACAACAAAGCAAATAATCAAACAATAACATATAATCAACACATGTATATGCAAAGCAAGATGTCATGGAAGACTAATGAAGGAAAAATCATATTTATAACTAGTATGGAAAGCGTAGCATTAGTGGTGTTTGGGAGATGAAGAACAAGTTGGTGAACTAGTGGTTATAGAGGATTGACAAGGATGAAATGGTAATATCAAAATGTGTAGATAATTTTAACATAGTATTTTTGAAATGCTCTTTTTTCAACAAGACCAAAAATATTTAAAACCTTTGGCGGAAACGCCATGACAAAAAATTGACCTTTTGTTATTATCATAGAAGTTGACAATAATATATTACAAATCATTTGAGAATATCTTTACATGAAACTAGACTCAATTATCTTTAAAATGGCGGGTGTCACAACTTCTAATTCTATACGATTGATTTTATACAAAATTCCTAAAATGACTAATTTTCTACAAAACTTGTTGTTTCAATCTTATACATGGCTAAAATGACCGAAACTCGACTTCTATAACATGACATAACATGAAAACTTCCAGAATTTATTCTTAAAATATTATTAATTAAATATCGAAAGTCAAACTTAGTTAAATGTATCCGCGGAACTGTCCTTCTTTTCGAGCTCGTTTTGCCAAACACTAGTTTTGACCCGTTTTAACTAAAACAATAACTTATTACTTTGATTCCCACTTTTGAAAAAATATCTTTTTAAAAACTACAACAAGGACTTCATTACACTTCATCTTTACTTGATGTATTTTGGATGAAAACATTCAAGTTGCAATCCCCACTTTGATGTGATTAAATTTCTATGACAATATTTATCAAAACATCTTATTCTAGATCTTAGTTCTTATTCTCATGGTTGAGTTATTAAAGATATTGGAGATTTTATGCGGAGTTGAATAGCAACATACAAGAATAGATGTTTTAGCTATATGGAGGAGAACGAGGCATAGCAATAAGCTCCATTGAGCACAAACATGAATCGACACATAGTCGGTTAACAAGTTCTGATGTTCACAAAACAAGAAAAACAAAAAGGCAAGATGTAAGACAGGGAAAAAGTTGCCATATAGCATATCACACATTATAATCATTATTCCTACTAATATGAGTTATCGAAGCATTTACGTAAATGCTTTTTAGACAAAGCTAGGAGTTATCCCAAACACTCCTTTTAGAATCGTATAAACATCTTTAAAAGCCTAAACTGACAAACGAATGAATGAAGACATGTAAGGAAGGCACATTATTTATAAATAAACAGCTTTATCTTTGTATGTGGGAATAAGCATAATAATTTACGATTTATAACCATCAAAGAAAGAGCAAAACTATATCATGTATAACATATCATTCTGAAGAGTAAATTTCTTTTTGCCTTGTGTTGAATATGCTCACGATCGCTAGGTGACAATCAGAAGCTTGTTAATGGCCAAAATACTTTAATTTAAAGAAGGATGTATCAATGTTCAAAGAATACAAACTAAAAGTGCCAGACTCAAAAGTTTGAGTTTCTATGTTAATACGAAACTTGAAATTTTAGACACTTTATAGTATTTTGAAAATTCGACCTATTTAAACTTATAATCAGTACCTCTAACCCATTTTATTAGAAACTAGACTCAATTCTCTTCGAAATGATAGGTGGCACAACTCGTACGGCCTTACGGTTAGTATTTTATGAGCTTTTGAAGTTGAACAAAATTTTGAAAAACTTTCTGTAGACCGGGTTCTGCGGTTCCTTCTTCAAAAGGAATAACAAGCTTTGTTATGAAAAGGAACTGGGGGTCTGGATGGAATTTTCCAAACGGCCATAATTAGACCCGACGAAGGTTTAAAACGTGGTTAGCTTTAGGTAAATCTTATATAACAATTTTAGTCATTATTTCATAGCCTTGTATTATGAAAGATATTCAACAGTACAAAACGTCTAAGGATAGTATATAACGACTTAACTCTTCAGATTATGTCTCTTTTTTCTGATATTTTTAATACATGGATCGTAATCGTTTTGAAAACCAATTGTTTGGAAAACAAGAGGCCACGTGGCTTCTGAGCACTCTGTTACCAATTGTGAAAAACATAGAGGGGGGCTGGTGAATACATTTTCGATTTAAATCTTAAAACTTTACATCAAATACCCGATCAATCATGACTTAATATGAATAGTACCAAATATAGTCTATGACTATATGAACAATGGAAAACATAGTATAAGCACGTAGTCACAACACAAGCATAAACATCAAGCTACAACGACAGCTATAATTATTAAGTTAAGAGACGATGGATATGTAAAAGAGAAAGCAAACCGAACACGATGATTTATAGTGGTTCGTCATAGAGCTTCCTCTACGCCTACTCCACTCCGAGTACCCCACTCGAGAGTAACTTACTAGTTCAACAAGCTCCATTCACGGTAGAGAAAACCTTACACAACATTGCTTACACTTTATCCGGTACTAAGCTAAATACCGAGTCCGGTAGAACCAACCCATCGTCACTTACACTTTATCCGGTACAAAGCTAAATACCGAGTTCTTAAACATAGAGTAGAACCAACCCAAACCCGTTATGTTTTATGGCCTAACATAAAACAAAACATTAAGTTTTGGCACAAAAACACTTAAATCATCTAATCTAATTGATAATGAGGTTATTACATTATGATCCAAGGACCATGTGTCTAATGGGTTTGTAGGCCTAATCTAGATGAACTCTATTGTTAATAATGCCTTTAAAATGAATGATAGGTAATGAGATCTCATAATCTTGAGAGATCTGCATATGATTTGCTTTGTGGTGATGGAAAATAAAACAAGATCTCTAAGCTTTTCTTTAGTGGGATCATCATAGAAGTATCTTACTACCAAACTGAATGTTAGAGCATTATGAATCATTTGCAATGAAAGGATTAAGAGTGAGTTCCTTCTTATCTAAATGATCTATGGAAAGAGTCTAAAGAGAGATAGGTCTTTAATTTAAGTGTGATAAGGACTGAGAAATGGTGCAGATTGGCTTGTTATTTATAGGCAAAATCCTGCATCGTAGCCCGGTTTCGCCGGTTCTATCTGCAGGATGGAACCGGCTGTTATAAGCCTATGGAACCGGCACACAGTTTTGCAAAACCAGATTTTATAGAGCAAAACCCCAAAATCTATGATAATCTTTCAAGATTTTGCCCTAGATATGGAAAGATTATGGTGATGTCATGCATGATGTAAAATGCATTTTTATTTTCTAAAAGTAAAAAAGTAAACTTGTATATTTAAAAGTGTAAGTAAACTCTTATAAAATAAAATGTCTAGTTGAGTGCTTGTCAAATAAAATGTATTTTAGCAAGTACAAGAATAGTGATGCATATTTATAAAATTACTTGTAAGTGCAAATGTGGAAAGAGTTTAATCATATGCAAACATAAACAAACATGTACGAACCTGTGTTGTAGCATATGAGGACTTGAGGCGTGGAGATGTGTTGATGTATATTAAGACAAAATATGATTACGAGTAACTTGTACAATTTACGTTATGTACTACAAGTTACATGTTTGTCATCAACAAAACAAACGAGACTGTGTAGATTAAATACCGTAATATTTGCACTAACATAATCACTTACTTAATAATTAACTAGTTGTATTAGTGAATATGACAAAATAGATTAACCATTTTTGAAAACAAATCTTATAAGATATTTTCATATCTTTTAAATCTTTCCTTTCTTGTGATTAAAATGACTTTTCTTCTAGAAGCAAATTCAAATTAAATATTAAATATATTACATAGTACATTAAATATCATAGCAAAAGATTAACCTTCTAGAAGCTTGTACTTTAACTGACATTTAAGTATAATTAGGAGATTTTGATAAGATTTGTGGTTAACAACAAAAGACAAAATAATAGGCAGATGCACCCTACGAATCCACCAAATACAAGCACAGATCCACCATAGCCGGATTCATCGATCTGTGGGTCACCCAGATTTGAATCAAAATTTTTATCTATAAATAGAAGCCAAATGTTTTCATTTAACTCAACCCTTTTTAGAATTTTCTCTTTAGTATTACACACACATTCTTATGTCTAGTTTAAAAATCCCCACTACCTTTGATCAGAATGCTGTGTGTAATGTTTCATCTTTTATGTTTCCAAGATGATTTCGACATGTGATCATCCCATTCAAGCAAGTTAGAGATCTTGCAATTAATCATATTATTACAAGCACACATATAAAGATCTAGCACAACAAGCTTAGAGACTTGTCATTTTCATTCTAATCAACAACATCATGCTTAGTGATCTTGATGTATAGATTAGGCTTTTACATCCAATTGACACTTATGTCTTAGATCTCATTCAAACATCCATTGTGTATCATTTTGTATATTTACAACTAGAGTTAGTTGGGAATTATTTGTTTTTTATAGGACCATAAAACACAGGGTCTGTTATGTATTGGGCCGTTTAAAAATAAAGGGTTTCGTTTGTAATCGAAGCAAGAATCGGTATTTAGCTTTGTATTAAAATAAAGTGTAAGCGACATTAGGTTGGTTCTACCTCGAAGTAAGACTCGGTATTTAGCTTAGTACCAGATAAAGTGTAAGCAATGTTGTACGGTTTTCTCCACCTAAAAGGAGCTTGTTGATCTAGTGAAAAGTAACCTCGACTTGGGTACTGGGGAGTGAGTGGAGGAGTGGCAAAAAGGAGCTTTATTAGACGAACCCGTATCTATAAATCATACGTTGTTCGGTTGCATTTTCGTTTTACTTATAGCCTTACATTTTTTGCTTTATCGCTTATATTTATATTTGCATCGCATCTATGTTTGTATCATATATTGTGTTGTGGTGACATGTATGCTCTCTAGTATCTTATTGTTGTAGAACTATTATGGACACCTTTCATATTGTGTCACACTTGATCGGTGATTTTGATACAAAAGTTTTAAGTTTTAAATGGACAACAGTCTCACCCATATGATTCAACATGTCGCTCTATCTTTCAAAACAAGTAGTTTTTAAAAAATAGGTTTACCGGGGATCCAACCCCACCCCCAAAGTGGGTTCCATGTATAAATTTCTTTATCAAGCGACACATAATATAAAAAGTTCTTCTTTGTTTAGTACTTACAAGTTTGTGTCTAAATATCACGTGTTATATAGCTTGAAGGTCTCTATAACAAATCCCAAACAAAGGGATTCATGTGACTAAAATTGAAATAAAATTTTTTGCCAAAATTATCTCCTCTTTACAGATCGACGGATCCACCAAAACGGCATCCGTCCTTGAAGATCCGTAGGTGGTATTTTCATATTTTGGCAAACTTTAAAAATTTGTAGAAAATTAACCATGCGTCAGATTTCGATGAATCAAAAACCAATTTTGAATGTAATTGGTCTCAAGTCTTAATTCAAATTTTAAATTTGTCAAATAAGCAAAATTCCACAGAACGTCTAAAATTTTGATTTTGTTTTAAGCGTAAAACATTTTGTTGGGAATTAAGAGCTTCTACAACTTTGTACTGCTGGTACAACTTAGTTAATGCTATGAGATGACATTGACTGTCATGGCTTAGTGATGTTATTGACAGTACAAATTGTTAGTACTGCCAGTTTTTAGTACTGTTAGTTAGTTGTTTGTTTATATTGTTAGTACTGCTAAAGTGATATGATGAGTTATATATGGGTTATTGAATATACTTGAATAACTTGACGCGTTTTAGTAGGCCCATTAGGGTTCTTGGTGTATAAAGGACCTCTAGGCTTAGATCTATATATCAAGTGTTCATATTAGTTATTATGTTTGCATAGCAAATATAGTTTGATATTCATAGTATTTGTAATTTAAAATAGTATTCAATATATTAAAAGTTTAGTAAAGATCTTGTTTTTACTGTTTCATTGTTCTTCTTAGTATTGCAAACTAGATTCCGCATAGTTTGTGATATTCTCAATCTTAGTTTCTATTATAGTTGTCTTGGATCTATCTAATATAACTAAGCTTTAACAAGCTAAGTAAGATCTTTCAAGAAGAATCAACAAGTGGTATCAGAGTTTGTTGAGAAACTTTGAATAAGAAGAACACTATATCTACACAAGATCTCATAATCAAATAGAAGATAGAATCACAGTCAGAAACTACCCAAACAGTGTCTGCACTAAAACTTCCTATACTTAAAACAAAAGACTATGATCTATAGAGCATGAGAATGGAGCAATATCTTACTCACACTTAATTCTAACCTTTTGGAGGTTTATTATGAATGGTGCTTGCACCTGCTATTACATCAATCTTAGTAATGAAGGTCCCCATTCCTCCCAAAACTGCTGGAACAAAAGTAGCAAGAAAGAATGAATTAAAAGCAAAAAGCACTCTATTGTTGGCCATTCCTGATGAGCATCTATTGAAGTTTCATGGAATCAAGGATGCAAAGACCTTATGGGAAGCAATCAAGGCCAGGTTTGGAGTCAACAAAGAATCAAAGAAAATGCAGAAAACCATTCTGAAGCAACAATATGAGAATTTTACTGCATCAAGATCTGAAGGACTGGATAAAACCTATGATAGGTTTCAGAACTCTTCAGCAAATTAGAAATTCCTGGTGACGTTATCTCCCAGGAAAGATACAAAATCTTAAGTTGCTAAGAGTTTACCATCAGCTTGGAACAATATTGCCCTAATCATGCTTAACAAAGCTGATCTAGATGAGTTGAGAATGGATGATTTGTACAACAATTTGAAGGTATATGGAGCTTAGATTAAAAGCCAATCAAGCTCAATCTCAAACTCTCAGAATGTGGCTTTTGTATCTTTAGATGGTTACTAGCAAGTAACTATGTAAACAGTTAATAATGCTCATGATGTTCTGTTGTTAGTCAAGGGACAAGCCTTCTTCTTAACCTATTCTAATGATGTCATGTTTTTCTTCTTTGTCAATCAATTTAATAGTCCACAGTTAGACAATGAAGATCTGGAGCAGATTGATACTGATGATCTTGAAGAGATGGATCTCAAATGGCAGGTGGCTATGTTTACCATGTGGGTGAAGAGATTCTTAAAGAATACATGAAGGAATCTGAATTTCAATGGCAAAGAAACTGTTGGCTTTGCTAAGACAAAGGTTGATGTTACAACTGCCACACGGAGAGCGTCTCTTTGCTAGAGAATGAGGGCACCAAGAATTCAGGGGAATAGAAATGAGATGCTCCAAGATGGATTGTACCAGTGAGACTCTCTGCAAATGCCTGGTTGTTCAAGATGGGATAGGTGGTATGATTAGAGCTTTCAAGCTGAAGAAGGACCCACATACTTTTCTCTAATGGCCCATTTATCTTCAGGTTCATCCAGTTCATCAAGTTCAGACTCTGAGGTACATACTTGCTCTAAATATTGCTTAAAATCATATGAAACTCTTCAAAAATAGTATGATCAATAGCGTGATGCTCTTAAAAAAATCTAATCTAGAAATTATAGGTTATCAATTAGGCTTAGAATCATTAGAAGCTAGAATTGTTGTTCATCAAAAAAATGAAGTTGTTTATGAGGAAGACATTGCATTTTTGAAATATGATGCTTAAGTAGAGATAATTCTATAATAGAGCTTAAAATCAGTTAGCAGAGGCTTTAAGCAGAAAGTTGATTTAAAACTAAAAATAGAAACAGATTTCGAAAATCATCTATGAAGCTAACTAAACTGATTAACAGTCAAATAAGTGTTAATAACAAGTCTGGTGTTGGTTTTGACAGTCAAATGAATGAAAATGAATTGCATGATTGTCATCTGAATAAAAGTGAAGTGTTTAAAAGTGCATCTGATAGTAGTGTAAATGAGATTGAAGAGGAAAATAATCAAGTAAATGATAAGTTTAAGAAGGTTAAGGGATATCATGTAGTTCCCCCTCCTTACAATAGGATCTACATGCCCTCAAGACCTGACTTATCCTTTGCTGGATTAGATGATTTTGTCTATAAGACTAATGTGAGTGAAACTATCTCTGGTGTGCCTAGAATTGAATCAATTGCATTAAGTCTGTAAGGTAAGTTGGATCAAACCTAACCTAAATAGGTTAGGCCCAGTGCTCCTATCATTGAAGAGTAGGAGTCTGATAGTGATGATGATTGTGTGATTAGACCTTCATTTGAACAGAATAAACCTAGTTATGCTAAAATCAATTTTATTAAATCAGATGAAAATACTAGGAAATCTGTTATTGAACAACACACATATAGGCAAGCTGAAAACTTAGAAAAGTTACGTCTAGGATAATAGAGAAACTAGAATGGAATAATGACTCAGAAACTAGGAAATGGCTTTGATTTTATAAAGAAAGCTTGTTTTGTATGTAGGAGTTTCAACCATTTAATCAAAGACTGTGATTTTCATGACAATAAAATGGTAGAAAAACCTGTGTTGAATAATAAAGGAAGGGTTACTGGTCAAAGGTAAATTAGACCAGTATGGAACAATGTTCAGAGGGTGAACCACCAAAATAAATTTTACTCAGCCACACCTAAAACGGAATTTTGTTTCCAACAGCATTGTAACATTAGTAGGGACTAGTTACTAGTTAATGCGCTAAACAAAGCTCTCAAGTGCCGCAACCTCAATTAGTATTGGTGGGCTGTTATTACTACTGCACACTAAATCAAAAGGGAGTGGAATTACCAAAACATATTCCTATTTAAAGGACATTCACCCTTAAGAAGGACCTTTAACTAAAAAATTCTCTGCTAAAACCAATAATCTTAATGAAAAAGTTAAAACTGCTAGAGTTAACAATGTAACTACTGCTGGGCCAAAAGCAGTAGTTAGTACTGCTGAGGGAAAAAGGGAAAATGCTGTTAAGTCCTCAGCATGCTGGATTTGGAGACCAACAGGAAAAGTAATTGACCATATCTCCAAAGATAGTGGATCATACATGCCTAAAAGATTTGACTATGTTGATCCTCAAGGCAGACTCAAGTCAGTGATGGCTTGGGTCCCCAAGAGAAACTAATTCTCTTATTTTGAGTGCAGGGTAATCCACAATATGCTTTATAGGATCAAGGGATTTTTGATAGTGGATGCTCTAGGCATATGACTGGGAACAAGTCCTACCTTACAGATTATCAAGACATTGATGGTGGATTTGTTGCATTTGCAGGAAGTCCTAAAGGAGGTAAAATTACTAGAAAAGGTAAAATTAGGACTGGGAAATTAGACTTTGAAGATGTATACTTTGTAAAGGAACTTAAGTTTAACCTTTTCTCTGTCTCACAAATGTGTGACAAGAAAAACAGTGTTCTTTTCATCGAGTATGGATGTCTTGTTCTATCTCCTGACTTTAAGCTATTTGATGAAAGTCAAGTCTTGCTTAAAGTTCTAGACAGAACAACATGCTACAGTTTTGATCTAAAGAATGTTGTTCTTCAGGGGTTTGACTTGTTTAATGCAAAGGCTCAATAGACGGTCTAATTTATGAATAGGGAGGCTTGGTCCATATAACTTAAAACTATGAACAAAAACTTGTGAGGGAACTCTTATTATAGGCTTACCTAAAGCTTTTTGAAAAATGGATCATTCGTTTGTTCTTGTCAAAAGGGAAAGCAACACAAAGCCTCTTGTAAGACAGCTTTAAGCCTCTTCAGCCAACCACTTACCAAATGTTGCATATGGACTTATTTGGGCCAACATCTGTAAGGAGTATCAATCACAAGACATATTGCCTTGTTGTCACTGATGACTATAGTAGGTTTAGTTGGGTTTTCTTTTTGGCCACTAAGGATGAGACTAGTGAGATCCTTATAACTTTTATTACTGGCATAGAAACCAAATAAATCATAAGGTTAAAATCATCAGATGTGACAATGGAACTCATTTGAGGGTGCTTTAGTATTGCCAGAACTCATATACAAAATAGGTTGCTGAAAGAAAGGAATAGGAACACTAATTGAGGCACGTAGGACCTTGCTAGAAGATTCATTAATTACCTACTATCATTTATAGATGGATGCTGTTAGTACGGGCTTGTTATGTTCAGAATAGGGTTCTCGTGACATGCCCTACAACAAGGACTCCTTATGAATCTTTCTACTTGGTAGACCCACCCTAGTATAAGTTTTATGAGACTTTTTTTGGGTGTCCTGTGACTATTCTTAATACCTTAGAGTTTCTTCCCCCCCCCCCTCTAGGAATTTTTGATGAGAAGGTCTGTGAGAGGGGTTCTTGGTAGATACTCTATAATAGCAAGGCTTTTAGGATATTTAACACTAGAACTAGGAAGGTAGAGGAGAATCTGCACATAAACTTTCTTGAAAACAAACCTAAAGTTGTAGGGAGTGGTCTAGAATGGCTCTTTGATATTGATTCATTGACAAAATCAATGAATTATGAGCCAGTAGGAAATCAAACTAATGGTGGTGCAAGTATAGAGACAAATGTTAATGTAGGGCAAGCTGGACAAGAGAAAGCATCTGATCATGAATACATACTGCTACCACTCATGCTTTCTAATTCTCCACTCTTTTCAAGTTCTTAGAGCATAGATAATAAGGATGCTGATGAGGTACTAGGAAAAGGAGATGATGATTTAAGTAAAAGAAATGGTCAAGAAAAGGAAGAATGAGCTTCAAATAAAGAAGATGACCAGCATGTGCAAGATTTCAGAGCTGAATTGGATAATTTGCTTGTTCAACAGAAAGAAGGTTATGATAACAACACTAACAGAGTTTCTACTGTTAATCCATCTGTTAGTGCTGCTGAACAAGGTTTTGATAATGCTGATGATCAAGAAAGGATTGATAGCAGTACTCAAGATGTTAATATTGTTTGGCTAAGTATTAATACTGCCAGTGAAAATATTAATACTGGTAGCTCAAATATTAATACTGCTAGTCCTATTCCTAATGATCCAAGTATGCAATCTTTGGAAGCAACTAACATATTTGATGATGCATATGATGATAGAGAAGGAGTTGGTGCAAAAGCTGACCTCCACAACTTGGAAACAACCATGAATGTCAGTTCTATTCCCACAACAAGAATTCACAAAGATCATCCAATTGAGAAAATAATTGGAGATTTGCATTCAGCTCCACTAACAAGAAGGACGTCACAACAAAATCTTAAAGAACTTGGTTTAGTGAGTTACATCAAAAGGCAAAAGAGGAACATATCACAAGGATTATCAAAAATGCCTTATTTACCTAGTTTCTCTCATAATAGAAACCAAAAGGTGATACAAGCTTGACAAATCCAAGCATGGATAGAAGCAATGCAAGAGAGCTCTGCAATTTAAGCTTTAAAAGGTTCTGGACTCAGGTGGTTCTTCAAAATTAGGTTAGACATTAGAGACAGTTTAGTTAGTCAATATTATTATTAGGGTCTCTAAACACCAAAAAGTTTCTTTCAATCATCAATAAAAGTCTTTATTTTTTGCATCTTGATTCTACACATCATTGTTAAGGTTTGTATGAATGATCATGGAACCAACAGGTTATTTTTGGCCTATGCATCATTTATGGGGTTTATTGTGTACCAGATGGATGTGAAGAGTGCCTTTTTATATGGTACTATTGAAGAGGAGGTGTATGTGTGCCAACCTCCTGGTTTTGAAGATCCATAATTCCCTGACAAAGTTTATAAAGTAGAAAAAGCTTTATATGGTCTACATCAAGCTCCTAGAGTCTGGTATGAGACCTTATCTACCTACTTATTGGAAAATGGATTTAGAAGAGGTACTATAGATAAGACTTTGTTCATTAAGAAGGACAAAGGTGATATTCTGTTAGTACAGGTGTATGTTGATGATATCATCTTTAGGTCTACAAAGAAGTCTTTATGTGTTGAATTTGAGTAGATGATGCACAAGAGATTCCATATGAGTTCTATAGGGGAGCTTACTTTCTTCTTAGGATTACAAGTGAAGTAGAAAGATGATGGAATCTTCATTAGCCAAGACAAGTATGTGGCTGATATATTAAATAAGTTTGATTTTGCCACTGTAAAGACAGCACGCACTCCAATTGAGACTAACAAGGCATTGCTCAAGGATGAAGAAGCTAAGGATGTGGATGTTCACTTATACAGATCAATGACTGGATCATTGATGTACTTAACAGCTTCTAGGCCTGACATAATGTTTGCTGTTTGTGCTTATGCAAGGTTCCAAGTTACTCCTAAAGTCTCACATCTTCATGCTGTGAAGAGGATCTTTGGATACTTGAAAGGACAACCCAAATTGGGCATTTGGTATCCTATGGATTCATCATTTGACTTGGAAGCTTTCTTTGAGAGTGATTATGCTGGAGCTAGCCTTGACAGGAAATCCACAACAGGAGGTTGTTAATTTCTTGGCAAAAGGTTGATTTCATGGCAATGTAAGAAGCAGACTATAGTTGCCATTCTACTATTGAAGCAGAGTATGTTGTTGCTGCTAATTGATGTGGGCAGGTGTTATGAATCCAAAATCAAATGCTTTATTATGGGTTCAACTTAATGAACCCCAAGATTCACATTGATAATGAAAGCACCATTTGTATTGTGAAGAATCCAGTGTTTCACTCTAAAACCAAGCACATTGAAATAAGGCATCATTTCATCAAATATTCTTATGAGAAGAAGTTGATTCAAGTGATCAAGATTCACATAGACCACAATGTTGCAGATCTTCTCACAAAGGCTTTTGATGTTAGCAGGTTTAACTTTTTAATTGCTAGCATTGGATTACTTAATCTCTGAAGTATTGTTTAAGGGGAGGTTAATTAAGATTGGATGAAAGGAAATGTATCATTAAGCAGAAGTGGGTGAAGGGTCAGGACAACCCACTGATCCCCAACACACATTCACAACTGTATCACTATCTAATATTGAACTAATCACTATTCTATTACAATCTTAACCCAAAAAGACTCACAAACCTAGGAAAGCCAAAAGGACCACTGAGATATCTCAGTCTAGTAGACATATTCACCTTGTTGCAGATGAGACTATCTATAAGGAGTGGGAAGACAGAATGGAAAGGGCTTCCACTACTGCTTCTAGCTTAGTAGTAGAGCAGGATAGTGGTAACATTAATAGGACCCAATCTATGGCAACACTTAATGAATCTTTTCCTCAGGGAACTGGTTCAGGTAGTGGTCCTAGGTGCCAAGATACCATATTGGGGGTGCAGAAGCTCAAATTAGGTTTAAGGCTGCATCTAAACAGTCCAATGATCCACCTCTCTTAAGAGTTAACACACTTGGAAGTGGGGAGGACAGCATGAAACTAATGGAGTTGATGGAACATTGTATAAAACTATCTAAATTAGTGAAAAAAAGAGATATAGTGAGCTGAAAAACAAAAAGAGAGTTGTGTGATAAAAACAGAAAGAGTGAATTGGTGAGAAAAAGAAATGAGAGATATAGTGAGATTAAAAAATAGAAAAAGAGCTTGTGATAATCACAATTGATGATGGAAATACTTTTTGGAAAGAAATTGAGGTTAATGCTGGTGTGTTAAAGTTAATGTTGCTAAGCTTAAGTTAATGTTGTTAGGCTTAATTTACTGCTACCCGTATTAGTTTATGCTGCTAGGCATACACTTCCTGCTGTTAGGCATAAGTTAATGCTGCCAGGCATAACTTACTGCTGCTGGGCTAGTTAATACTGTTAGGCTTAACTTAATGCTGTCAGTTCAAGTTAATGCTGTTGAGGGTGATTTCATAAATACTTTGATTAAGGGTTTCAATCACTCATTCAATCGATTTTATACCTTGATATACTCTCTAATCATAAAACCTAACTCAATTTTATCATTTAATCATCAAAACCCATCACAATGTCGACCCCAAAGTTTACTGAAACTCATAAATTGGTTGCATTTTTGGAGAAACCAGAAGAAAGTAAAAGCTTCGGTCTTATCCTTAAGAAATGCTTAGTGCCATGTATACCTAGAAAAGTCCATACTACTATGCTAGGGTGTAACGTATTCCTCTGTAACTCCGTACGGTCGATAGGACCGAAGAGATCCATAAGGAGAAGTTCTAAACATCTAGTCGTTAGAGACTACAATTCTTGCTTTGTGACTAGTGTAAGCTTGTTTATCCTATTTGCAAGCTCACAAAGTGTTTATCAAACTTAATCTTAGGTAATTTCTAACGTAAATCTAAGAGTCCAAACCATTGGAATGAGAAACGCATATTTGCGTGTCCTAATCTCCTATGCCACAAGGAGAATATTTCATCAATCATTGTTAACAAATTTGATCCTAAGGTCTTATAACCTATTTCTAACACATATAATCCTTTCACCTAATACACTTTACCCTTGGACGTTTACCCGTTCTTAGTGAATTCACTATCATTTCAGAGAAAGTTACTTTAACACTTATTATCACATATTTATCCTAAACTAAGCAAGATTAAATCCTAAGTTATCACAACATGTTTTTGTACATATCTATTTTGAGAGAGTTTATAAGAAATTGTACCTTTGCTAATAATGTATACCAACGGAGTAATACTACCGGAACAAGACATTACCGGTCCATTGTATGCCTTGTAGGTGGAAGAAGAGCTTTTATGTTGCCCTCCAAAGTTTTGAGCATCCGCTAACCTTGATCCATTCAACAGGCCCCAAGTCAACACTAAAGGCATATCTCACTTGATGCGCTAGCTATCAAGACCAACGTTTGCGTCATTGACCTTATCATCATCTCTCACCACTATCAATCCAAGAGCCTCCAACAAAGTCACTTGTTCTTGTCTTATCGGTGGTATTTTGGACATTCTCCAATGAGATGATTCGGGTCCACCATCAAAACGATTTTTCTATCACTGTTTACCGTTCTTGTCATCAACACTGGTTTCTTTGCGATACGTCCTTTTTGTCGTCGAGGTGGGTTCCCCGCCTTTCAAAACGAATCTACATCTTTTCTAAAGAACTTCTCGAAATCTCTTACGCCCATGAGCAGTAGTCTTTGTCTTACCTACCGCGAAATCTGAACACCACTTCATCACTAATTCTTTCTAGCCTTTATAGCAAAGAGATTTCCTTTCAAAAACTTTTAGCTTTGACATTTTCGGAATCTTCTTGAAAATCTTCTCATGGACTTTTGAGGTTTCCAATGAGCGCGATCAAGAGAAGTGATTCAAAGTCTTTCGACTCTTGCAATAGCCGTGACTTGCTCTCTATTTAGGGATGTAGAGAGCCCTAAGAAAACTTCCTTACGTAGTTCTACTAGAATAACTTCATCAAGATCTTTAAGACTAGTATAATAGTATTAAATCTCTACAAAGCACTATCTATAGATTCGTCTTCAGAATATGAATTGATCATATGTTGAACCAAAATTCGATCTTATATCTTGACTTGGCTATTACCATGATTGGGTGTTAGAAAAAGATTTCCTCAAATTTCTTATGCCTACGCACGATGGAAGATTCTTTCATATTCTTTGCATTGGTAAGGCATTGAAATAAAAAATTTTGCTTCATTATTTTTCGCAAGTTTCTTTTTGAGATCATCGGTTTTTTTCAAAAGGATAACCTCACTAATTTGTTTCTCGAATTTTTTGTGCAATAGTTTAAAATCACATTGAAATTAGCAAGCCAAAAGATCTAGATTCTTTTGATTAACATAAGTCTCGAATCTATTTTTCCAGTAAATAAATCTATCGCTTTCAAAGAGTGGTGGTCTTTTGCATGATTTGCCCTTCAGGAATTTATCGGAAGCACATAAGATCGATCAAGCTTAAAATAAAATATATTTAAAAATCTTGCATGACCTTAACTTTTGATACCAATTGTATGAAACTAAAAGGGGGGGGGGGGTTTGAATATTTTTTACCTGTTAATAATTGTGTTTTAAATCTTTACTTAAAATGTTTGATTCCAGTTATATGTCAATCAATTAACAATATGAATCACAACTAATTTATCTAAGTAATGAAACAAGTAGAGCAATGGATATAAAGAAATAAAGAAGAACCGATCAAACCAAGACAACTAAGATTTATTTGGTTCAGCAACGAAGCACCTCATCATTCCTACTCCACTCCCCGATACTCCTCTCGAGATTATCACTATTCGACAAGCTCCCTTTAGGCGGAGAAAACCGTTTACACGTCGCTTATTTTCTTTTCTGACACTAAGCTAGATGTTGAGTCTTAATCTTAGCTAGAACCAATCTACGACTTCCCTAAGTCTTTATACACTCACAAAATATATATACCCTTAAATTGTACACACAGTCCAAAATCACACCAATACACAATTATACTATTGGAAATCATACAACACAATCCAATTACACAACAATACTAAGTAAAAAAAATGAATATATGAGATCTTTGAGGAGAAGACAAAGAATCACTTTACAACAATCGTATGTTATAAGATAACATAGTTCTTCTCTTGCATTAGATTAAGGAAGAAGGGAGGAAGAAAGAATTAATCACTAAAACAAGATCAAGGTATGTTTTGATCAAAAAATGTGTTTTAAAAAGAAGAAAGAATAGAGAAAAACAGATCTAAGAAAAAATTCATGGCAAAAGGTTTTGTTTCAGATGGGTGGCCTTAATTATAGGGACAAAAAAATATATGCCGTTGCTGACGGCGGTCCCAGTCGCGGCTCCCCTTATATATAAGATGCCGTCAGGCCTATAAGGGACCGCGTAGACTACACTCAACACCTTTTTTTTCCTTTTGTGGTGATAATGTTTATCTGATTTAAACCTTCAATTTTGGGGGAAAATTTAAAACATTTCATTTAAAGAATAATATTTTGTGTTTTATATTTTTATAAAAACACTTTTGTAAAAATGTAAGGTTTAGGGAAGAAAATATTATTTTCTTGATCACTAATCATGTTTAATGTGTTTATCCATACCTTAAGTGATTAATCTTAGAAATGGAATTTTACGATTAGTAATTTATAAACGTTTAATTTTATCGTAAACGTTTTCACATTTTGTCATTATCAAAACATCGAGAGGTCGAAAAATATAAATAACGTTTTTTGACATTATTTGTATTAACAGAAAGCAAAAAGCACTCTGTTGTTGGCCATTCCTGATGAGCACCTATTGAAGTTTCATGGAATCAAGGATGCAAAGACCTTATGGGAAGCAATCAAGGCCAGGTTTGGAGGCAACAAAGAATTAAAGAAAATGCAGAAAACCATTCTGAAGCAGCAATATGAAAATTTTACTGCATCAAGATCTGAAGGACTGGACAAAACCTATGATAGGTTTCAGAAACTCATCAGCCAATTGGAAATTCATGGTGAAGTTATCTCCCAGGAAGATGCAAATCTTAAGTTACTAAGAAGTCTACCATCAGCTTGGAACAATATTGCCTTGATCATGCGTAACAAATCTGATCTAGACACTTTGTGCATGGATGATTTGTACAACAATTTGAAGGTATATGAAGCTGAGATTAAAGGCCAATCAAACTCAAACTCAAACTCTCAGAATGTGACTTTTGTATCTTCAAAAAATACTAGCAGTACTAATGAAGCAGTTAATACTGCTCATGAATTTTCTACTGCTAGTTCACAGGGACAAGTTTCTTCCTCAACTTATGCTGAAGATGTCATGTTTTCCTTCTTTGTCAATCAATTTAATAGTCCACAGTTGGACAATAAAGATCTGGAGCAGATTGATACTGATGATCTTGAAGAGATGGATCTCAAATGGCAGGTGGCCATGCATACCATGTGGGTGAAGAGATTTTTAAAGAAGACAGAAAAAAGGAAAAAAAAATCCCCCCCCCCCCTTTATTTTTGAATATAAATGTTTAATGGCAATAAAACTGTTGGCTTGTGATAAGACAGAAGTGTTGAATGTAACACTGCATATAGTAGGTCACTTTGCTAGGGAATACATGGCACCGAAGGAATCAGAGGAATAGACATGGAGATGCTCCTAAAGAATGAATGTACCATTGGAGACTCCTGCCAAATGCCTTTTTGTTCTAAGATGGGATAGGTAGTTATGATTGGAGCTTTCAGGCTGAAGAAGGCATCACAAACTTTGCTCTAATGGCCTATACATCCCAAGGTTCATCAAGTTCATCAAGTTCAGACTCTGAGGTACATACTTGCTTTAAAGATTGCTTAAAATCATATGAAACTCTTCAAAAACAGTATGATCAACAGCGTGATGCTCTTAAAAAATCTAATCTAGAAATTATAGGTTATCAATTAGGCTTAGAATCATTAGAAGCTAGAATTGTTGTTCATCATGCAAAAAAATAAAGCACTTTAAAAGGAAGACAATGCATTTTGTGAAATATGATGTTAAGGTAAAGAAGATTAATCTATAACATAGAAGAGCTAAAAATCAGTTAGCAGAGGCTTTAAAAGAAAAAGATGATTTAAAACTAAAATTAAAAAAGTTTGAAACATCATCTATAAAGCTAACTAAACTGATAAACAGTCAAATAAGTGTTAATAACAAGTCTGGTGTTGGTTTTGACCGTCAAATGAATGGAAATGAAGTTGCAAGATTGTCATCTTGAATAAAAGAGAAAGTGATTAAAAGTGCATCAAAGGGGGTAAAAAATGGGGGAAGTATGTGAATGAGATTGAAGAGGAAAATAATGAAAGGTTTTAAGAAGTGAGGATATCATAGCAGTTCCCACCTCCCTACAACTGAATACTACATGCCCTCAGACCTGACTTGTCCTTTGTTGGATTAGATGATTCTGTCTATAAGACTTATGTGAGTGACACTATCTCTAGTGTGCCTAGAATTAAATCAATTGCATCTAAGTCTAGTAAGGATAGTTTGGAACAGCCTAAAAAGGTTAGGCCTAGTGCTCCTATCATTGAAGAGTGGGAGTCTGATAGTGATAATGACAGTGTGTTTAGACCTAAATCTGATCAGACAAAACCAAAGTTTACTAAAATTAATTTTATGTCAATCTGATGAGAATGTGAAAACTGTTAATAAGGAAAACACACATAGGCAAGAAGAGTGTCCTAAGGAAAAGTCAAAGTCCTAGGGATAATAAAAGAAACTGGAATGGAATGAAGACTCAAAAACCTAGGAAAGCAAAAAGGACCACTGAGATATCTCAGTCTAGTGGACCTATATCTCCTTGTTTGCAGATGAAGACCAATCAGAAGGAGAGGGAAGAAAACAGAATAGGAAAGTGGCTTTCAAGTACTGGCTTCTATCTTAGAATTATAACAGACAGTGGTAACATAATATGACCCAATCCCCGGCAACACTCAAGGAGTCCTATTCCATCAGGGAAACTGAATTAGGTCAGTGGTCCCAGGTGCTAAGATACCATATTAGGTGGTGCAGAAGCTTAAACTAGGTTTGAGGCTGCATCTAAACAGTCCAATGATCTACCTCTCTCAAGAGTTAACACACTTGGAAGTGGGGAGGACAGCATGAAACTAATGGAATTGATGGAACATTGTATAAAACTGTCTGAATTGGTAAGAAAAAGAAAAAAGAGATATAGTGAGCTGAAAAACAGAAAGAGAGCTGTGTGATAAAAACAGAAAAGGTAATTTGGTGAGAAAAAGAAATGAGAGATTTAGTAAGCTAAAAACATAAAGAGAGATTGTGAGAATTAAAATTGATGATGAAAATGCTTTTTGGAAATAAATTGGGGTTAATACTGGTATCTTAAAGTTAATGATGCTCATCTTAAACTTAAGTTAATACTGTTAGGCTTAATTTACTGCTGCCCGCATTAGTTTATGCTGGTAGGCATTCACTTACTGCTGTTAGGCATAAGTTAATGCTGCCAGGCATAACTTATCCTACTTTGGTTAGTTAATACTGTTAGACTTAACTTACTGCGGCCTTTTACACGTTAATGCTGTGATGGTGAGTTCATAAATACTTCCGATTAAGTTTACAATCACTCATTACTTTCGATTACCCTTGTTATCCTCTCTAATCATAAACCCTAACTCAATTTCATCTTTAATCATCAAAACCCATCACAATGTCGACCCCAAAGTTTGCTGAAACTCACAATTTAGTTGTGTTTTTGGAGAAACCCGAAGAAAGAAATGGGTTTGAGGAAATTATTGATTTTCTAAATGCGAGTTCAGTCCAATATGTGTTTAACGTCAATCCACCATTGTAACTACCTTATTGAATATTCCTGACAGGTCTGCTAAGTCAAAATAGATTAATGGGGAACGACAGATACAAGCCCTAGTAGACAAGAAGAAGGTAATCATCTCTGAGACAAGTATAAAGAGTGATCTTAAGTTGGATGATGCTGAAGAAACAGATTATCTACCCACTGCTACCATTTATGCAGAATTAGAAAGAATGGGGTATGAAAATCTTACTCAAAAGCTTACATTCTATAAAGCTTATTTCTCATCCCAATGGAAATTTCTCATCCGCTACCATATGTAATGCCATAGTCCAAAGACGACATCCTGGATAATGAATTTTAGTAGCAGCTAGGTCATCTTGCTATCAAATGTCTTGCCACAATCAAAATTCACAATCTTTCCAATTACATTTGACAATATGTTAGTAGAACCTTGGATGGTGGGGGTAAAATTTCTCATGTACCCAAGAGATGTTGTAAGTCTCCTGGACAAACAATTAAGGGAATGTCCAACATCAAAGGAAGTTTTATGTTACAACCTTCCCACACCAAGAAGGTGTTTGCTACATAAAGAGACCATAGCAAGGGTTTTATTCTAGTAAGGATTTACAGCCACTATTCTCCACAATAAATGGTTCAAGATATAAAGCCATAGTGCAGATTCAACTACCTCCTACTGATTCCCCTTCACAACCCGTTAGACCCATCAACCAATCATCCCTTAAACCTCAAAAGAAAATATCAGAAGGAAACAAATACAGGATAGTGATCCTACAGAGCCTACTTACTTACTGAGAGTCAACTTCCTGAGAGAACATGCTCTAACCCTTTCCTATTGATCCACCAAAAGTGGTGAGGATAAGATACATACTTGTTTGAATAGATGAAATTTATATGCAACCTATAGGAGAAGGGTCGTTGATTTCGAGAAAGCCAAGGACTGCTACAAATCCAAGGAGAATAGCTAGTTAATAAAGAAGAGAGTCAATCAATTGGAAAAGAGAATGAATCCCAGGAACATAAGGGCTAGAGAATATATACAGGAACGATTGTTCATCTAAGCAATGTAGATATCAACTAATATGCCATTTGGGTGCTCAGGGAGGAATGCATTCCAAACATGGGAGGAAAAGTAGCAATCTTGATATTGATAGCAAGAAGTTACTTTGGTAGATGAGACTTAGAGATGAAATGAAGACAACCTGATGTTTTTGATACATGGTGTGTTGGAGAGAGCAGGAAATTGAGTTGAAAAGAGGTTAAAGAAGCCTGTAGTAATGTTGCAACAACTACAAAGTTTAATTCTAGTTTAAGTACTGCTGAAGTATCTACTACTGTTAGTGGCCAATGTAGAAATTCCAATGATTGAGTCTTTCCTCAAACTAATGTAATGAGATCAAAACAACTCTAGCCAACCCAAAGCCTGTTAACACGACTGCTGGCTTTACAACAGATTGACAAATGTAGACCAAGTATAAGGGAATATATTTCATCATCTGGAATCAGCAAGTACATGCATCATACAAAACATTTTCTTCTTCACAATCACAACTTCCACAAGTAAAAGACAAAGGCAAAGGAAAAATGGTAGAGCCTAAAGACCATTAAAGAAGAAAGATCAAGTTGCTCTTGATGAAGAAATGGCAAGAAATCTTGAAGCTCAGTTGCAAGTTGAACTTATTAAAGAAGAAAGGCTTGCAAGGCAAAAGGAAGAAGAAGCCAACATAGCTTTGATTGAATTATAGGATAATACACAAGCTATGATGGAGGCAGACTTTGAATTAGCTCAGAAGCTACAAGCAGAAGAACAGGGAGAGATAACCATTGAAGAAAGATCTAGATTGTTTGTAGAACTAATGAACAAAAGAAATAAACACTTTGCAAAGCTTAGAGCTGAAGAGATAAGAAGAAAGCCACCTACCAAAGCTCAAAATACAAATCAAATGTCTACTTATTTGAAGAATATGGCTGGATACAAACATAGTTAGTTAAAGAGTAAAAGCTATGATGAAATCCAGAAGTTGTTTGATAAGGAAATGAAAAGAGTAAATACTTTTGTGGACATAAATTCAGAAGTAGTAAAAGGCAGTGAGACAAGAACAGAGGAAAGCTCTAAAAGAGTAGAGGATGAACTTAAATCTGATATGTCAAAGAAGCAGAAGATAGATGCGCATGTAGAAGTTGAAAAAGATGATCAAGAGGAGGTAGAGATGAAAAGGCATGTTGAGATAGTTAAAGATGATGAGGTAGCAATTGATGCTATACCTCTAGCTACTAAGCCTCAAGTGATTATTGAATACCAGATTGATAAAGATGGAAGGATGGGATATTTTACATTGATAAGGGCTGATGTACGCTCAAAAAGGTATTCATCAATGATAAAGATGCTTCAGGGTATTGACAGAGAAGACTTGGAGACCCTCTGGAAGTTGGTTAAAGCTAAACATGAGAATACAATGCCAGAGGACGATTATGAAAGACTGTTATGGGCAGATTTGAAAGTAATGTTTGAACCTGACATTAAAAGTGATGTATGGAGAAATCTACAAGGGTACAAAGTAACTATTTGGAAGCTGTTTGATAACTATGGACTGCACTTTGTAAGGTTTAGAAATCTACATATCTGTATGTTGGTTGAGAAAAGATATCCCCTTACACCAATAACAATCTCAAACATGCTTAACAAGAAGCTTCAAGCTTATCGTTGGAATGAGATGTGTTATCAACTACTCAAGCTCATGACAAAGCAGGAAAAGGGTTAATGAAGTGTTTGAATGCATCCTCCTGGTGATGGTGAAGACTTTTAATGAAACTTGAAGATTCAGAAGATGAACATCAAGTTTAGGGGAGGATTGTTGGGTTTAAAAGACTTCAAGATGATTCTTAGAGTTACTACTACTCAGGTATATATTAGTGTTGTCAAGCATAACTTAGTGTTGCTGGTAATACTAATGAAAATTATGCTAAGTAGTTAGTACTGGTAGTATAAAAGTTACTACTGCTAGTTACTACTGTTAGTATAATTAGTACTGTTAGTATAAAGTTACTGCTGCTAGTAGAAGTTAAGACTGCTCAGAGATGAAGACTGAAAATATACTAAGTAGTTACTACTGCTAGTACAAAAGTTAGTACTGCTAGTGTATGTTAGTACTGCTAGAGTAAACTTCTAAGTAGTTAATGCTGCTTGTGCTCAGTTACAACTGCTGAGTGATTACTACTGCTGGAAGGATTATGCTGACAGAGATGAGATCAATGACTTATCAGAGAAGAGATAAAGATTGATTGGAGAACAAGAATACTTACGAAGATAAGTATTAGTTATTTGTAAAGAAGATATGTATAACTTATTTGTTTAAGAGATTATGTTTGTTTATAGAAAAGATCATGATAACTTAGGAAAGTATTGTAAGCCTTGTAGGACTCCTTGGTGTATAAAAGGAGGTCCTAGGGCATAATGTTAGATGTACATCTTTGATATTCATAGCTTCAAGGTTTTGTAAACCCTAACACTATTAAGAGTGTTCGTTTCATATTGAGGCTGAAAGTTTGGTAATCTGTCTTGTTATTAATTTTGTGTTATTGTTTTATAAATAATTATTTTTAGTATCATTGACTAGATTCCGCATAGTCTTTGATATTCATAATCAAAGTTTCTACCATAGTTGTCTTGGATTTACTCAATACAACTAAGCTTCATACAAGCTAAGCAAGATCTATTCAAGTGGGATCAACAGAGAGGGATTTAGGGTTGAGGAGAATTTGTGAGATGCGTGAAAACCCTTCCTAATGTCTTTGTTTATAAAAGGCATGGCTGAGGAGCTACAATACTTGTATAACAAGTATTGGAGTTTGACAACTCCTCTTGGGGAAGTCGGTCGACCAAAACCAAACACCTTTTCGGGGTTGTTTGTTCGGTCTTTAATCATATTACACCCTCTAATATTTATCTAGGATAAATATTAGACTTGGTGTAATTACTGTTTTACCCTTTAATGAAAATAACCTCTCATTTTCATTTCCTCTTTCATCTCTCATTTTCATAACTCGTTTCTTATTTCCGCTTGCATTTTTCAGTTTATTGTGCACCGGTGTGACCCTTCGACATCTCTGTGAAGGCTAGTGGTGAAAGCCGTTGTTGGTATGCACATTATCCTTTCAGACTGCCACTTGGGCAAACTAACAACTCCTTGTGATGTTTTTTCTTTCACCGTACCAAGAGGTCCCGAGTAAGACATTAAAGTACCCAACTCATAGATTCTGATTCAATACCCAGATCATTGATTTACGAACTTAGTAACTTCAAAATTAGGTTCGGGTATATGATTGTATCCCTTTGCCCTTTGCGATATGTTTGAAAGTACTAGAAATAGATGTATATTCTCAATACTTTCTTCCTTTCTTGTCTTTTTGTGGTTTGATTCGTACTCCTTTAGTGTCATTGACACTTTAGTCGTATGGCCATGCTTTTGACAAATCTACTACACACAAGGGCCCAAGAAAAATATCCTTCTCCAGTTTATTTCACCTTGGAGTTGCAAATTGCCATATTGGCCAATAAGCAATTTCCCCTTTCCTTTAATTGAATCTGACGTTAGCACATGGCGTTACGCTTTCACGCAGTAACTGAAAACTAAGTCTAGACTCCGTGAGAAACAAAGCCTAATTTACTACATCCCCAAGTCATTGGGATAGTTCATCACGATCAGAGAACGTTAATAACATTGATCCATGTAAATGCTTATCGATCACGGTTACGTCCAACATTTGTAGGCCGACAAATGCATGTAAGACTCAACATGTCTTTCTCAGCATGTTTCTTGACATCGTAACAAAACATAATAGCAGTTTCGAAAGCTTTTGAACCACTTGGAAAGTTTGGAAATGACAAGTGGCTTTATGGTTTAACACCGTTCGGTTTAACGATATGACAATTATTTTATCTATGGTTTAACACCACCGGGATATATTCACGGGTAATTACCGCTAATCAAACGATAACAAGGTCAACATTTTGGTCAAACTATTCCCCGAGGACATGTCGTTCGGAAAAAAAGACACGTCACCCGCCCATTGTCATTACCGCTAATCATACTAGTTAAACACGGTAAAATGTGGTCAAACTATTCCCCGAGGACATGTCTTCAGGAAAAACATGGCGGGAAAACTCACCGCCAAAATTTGGGTTAATATATTTGGTCATGTTTTTGGTCAAAGTTTACCAAAAGTTTCCCAGAGACATGTCGTCGGAAAAACTTTTGGTCAAATTTGACTAAAGAATAAACCAAACGGTGATCTTGGTCAACGATATTCGCATGACTTTTTGTCGTTTAGCAGGGTTTTCCCGAAGACATGTGTCTCCGGGGAAAACCCCGTCCCCCGTCGTCCGAACCCTTTTTTCTTGTAGTGTAATGTCGTGTACAAGGGTGTGTGTGTGTCGTGTTTTCAACCTAGCTCAAGTTCCGCATTCTAGTTTCCGGATTGTTGGTCGTAAGTACCAACAATTATTTATTGCGTTACTTTAGCTTAGCATAGCAAATTAGTTCGCCAAGTTGCTAGCGTGATCTTAAATACTTCGGGTATTAGATATTTTATTTTTGTGGGGTAATCATTTTAAAAAACATTATACTTGTACGATATCTTTTTTAAACATAAAACAAAAATTCTTTCGTGTACAAAAATGTAGTTTTTTTTTTTCTAGGTATCAACGACCATTTTACCCTTTTAAAAAATTACATAAATGGTCCCTGTTCCATAAATCCGGCCACGGAAAATTATTATAACCAATTAACAAACTTGTTTGATGATTTCCAACTCTAAATTCAGAAATTAAAATAGGAATCATATTCTGCCCTTTTTACTTAAATTTTGTTCACTCCAAGTGAAAGATTTACAACTCGAATCGAACTTCTATTTTTTTTCTGCGGTTTCAGTGTCAGCTTTAACCATAGGTGCAGCAATATACATAAATGATGTTACTTCTGAACTGGGAGCAACCTTTTGCTCTACCTCTGAGATGGGAAGACAAATAGTCAATAAGTCAAATTCCAATTATTTAAATACCCCGTACCAATTAGTCAAACACCAACCTGTTCCTGACTCGTTTAAGAACTTGAGGGGAGGCAGACGCTTGCGAATAACCCCACGGTGATGAGAGCGAGCTATGAGTTCTTGGCCAATATAACTACCTTTTGTCAAAGCTTATGGCATTTAAACCAGCAAAGATTGTATTCGAGTGGGATTGCCTCACCTGAAGAACATAATTTAGTCATAATTTCAGAATTATAAACATAATGTTTATAAAAGGTATAAAATATACCTTTAGGGATCTCAATTGAGCCTTCAGCCACTCCTCGTAAAAAAAACAGGTGGTCGGCTGGATGTGAAGTCGTCGGAGCTCAGCGGCGGTTGTCAGCCGACTGATTTTGCAAGTGTTTGATCTTTGGTGAGAGACATACATGGTTTGATCTTTGGTGGAAGACGAAGGGTTGTAAGTGTTTGATCTTTCGTGAGAGACCAAAGGGACCATTTATGTAATTTAGGTCAGGGACAATGGATGCAAATGATCATCGATGCCTAGAAGAAAAGGAATAAAAAAACCAACATTTTTGTACACAAAAGACGGTTTTTTTTATGTTTAAAAAAGTATTTTTGAACAAGTATAATGATTATTTTTATCAACTAAGTTCAAAGTGTTACAATGCATTGTTAAACTTATTGACATGTGCAATTTTAACCGGCAAATAATTTTGTAAAACTTGCATGATTATTGGGTTGCTTATTAAAGTACCAAATGTGTCATTATGTTACTCCGTAATATTTATTATCTTTTATAAGCGTATTCAACTTTTTTATATAAGATGACAGAGATTATACGCAATGACACAGTTCATACGTTTTTGGCAAGAAGTATTAGATGATAAAATAGTCTATTCCGTCATCTAAGAGGGAGTACGTGAGGATGACAAAATTGCCTTAATGGAAAACCACTTGACGAACGTAAGTAAGAAAACCAGGACATTTAAAGTTGAACACTTGAGGATCATTCAAATGGCCTATACACAGTCACAATGACACATCTCGTCTTCTATTCTTTTTGGGTGGATGAGAGTGGGAAATAACAAAAATGCTCTAGTAGGACACAACTAATGACCGTTAGTCAAAATAATAAAACATACAAGCTTTGATAACATAAGGAGGAGTATCACCGTTCTATTTATGAAAGATAAGGACGAAACATGTCTTCGTAAGTAAACCACATGGATAATTTTCGTATCAACTCTTAATCTAAAAATCTACTGTATAAAACTAATAAATGAAATCATAAAAGTGCACAAAACACACACTGCTTATTCTTCTTCATCTCTCCCACAACCCATAAACCTCAGATTTTGTTCTTCATCATAATAATGCTGTCTTAAATGTCAGATTAATAATTCAGGTAACAGTTTTTTGTTTCATTTATTAAATCATTGTATGGGTTTTTGTTTACTTTTAATGGGTCAGTGTTGGATTTGCTTAATCTGTTCTGAGTCAAATATATAAACTATATGAATTTGAAGTTGTAAGACCTGGTGTAATGACCATCGCCTCAACGGCATATAATAATCCCTCTCTTCACTATAATTTCCCACCACCTTTATATACGTAGTGGTTAGTGGTCACCTTTCGCTCACCTCATACATATATGTGATCTAAACACACACAACACATTCAAATTTTACCTTTGACCACAAATTTTGCTTCTTCATACGTGAAGCAAGTGATGGCGTAGCAGACTAGCCGTGGTCACACTTACATCAAGATTGTTTTTCTAAAGCTTACAAAAGAGTGGTTGTTGTTAACTGTTAATGATAATCACTAGGTTTTTTAAATATTTTTTATGAGCAATGTTGACCAAATGTTTATTCTTTGT
>BQNB010066740.1:0-34449 GCA_026074375.1 Tanacetum coccineum | reverse complement strand
TTTTTGTTTATAAATAGTGGGAAAAGGAAAGAGGAGTTACAGTAAACCTTTTTTGTTAACCTAATAATAAAGAATCACCAAATAATTTTTTCTTATGGGCTTCATCCCTCGGTATGCCTCTTAGTTTATTTTTTTTATTTTTTTTAGCGATTTATCATGTTTCTTGAGTTTTTTTACTTGTTTGGTTGATAGGGCATTGTGGCTGCCGGGCTTTTGTAGACTATTAATATTGAACACTGAAGAGAAGACAAATCTAGGTTGATTTATTCTCATTTTCTCAATGCTACATCATTACAGTTTTACAACATGTTACACGGATAAAACAATAATCTATATCATAATAGTATTAATGCTACATCCATGTAAGATGTTGTAAACCTATAATGATATAGCATTAAAAAAATTATTATAAATTACCCTATATCGAATTGCAAAGGCGTGTAGATTTGATAAAATTTATATTTCAAGCAAAGGCGTATACTTTCTCGAAGTATTGTATTGAATCGGCCGAAATTATTTTAATCCTATATTATATGAGGAGTGGATAGTATGAATGAAAGATCTAGATAAATTTATTCTCATTGAGAAATGTCTTTGCTTATGTATTTGTTATCTATATTCCTATAAAGAATTTTTTTCCGATTAGAATGTGAAACATGAATGTTATAAAATAATTTAAACTCTTCAATTGGATTCGAAATTTTTTCTTGGATTGTTATTGTTTATTAAATACGCGGGTATTTAAACCCGCTAAACAGTTGCTGGCTGTTTAATTGCTATATGTACAATTACCAAGACATTAAGATAACTTTCAATTTAGTAATGCATTTTTTGACATTATCATATCTACACAATCAGCAACGGATAGATAATAACGTAAAAAAATCCAACAATCAAATATAAAGTTAAAATATAACTAGTATTAAAATAAAGTATGATTATTATTTAATCTTAATCGCTTACATGATCATAATTAGATAAACAAAAAACATAATTTATTAAATCTTCATCATCATAATTCATAATCATTTAACGTTTGTGATGTGTCGTTGTGTGGTGTATATATTTTTATAATTCAAGTTTTAAATTTATATTTTGTCGACTTAACCAAATACAACACTTTAACGGGCAGTGTACCCGGTCGGTGGTAGTTTCGTGGTAAGTAGGGTGTCGAACACTTAAAGCGAGGTTAAATCTCTCAATTTATTAATATTTTGGTTTACTAATCTAAGTTAATTCTAATCTAAGTCAAACCTATGCTAATCATATGTTAGTTCTAATCCTAATTCTAACAGATAAAAAGGGGGGTTTTTTCAGTCTGAGAGACTGACACGGGTTTGATGGTGACTACAATCAATTCAAGACACTTTAACCTACGCAAGCAAATTAACAGAAGATAAAAGAGCGGTCAAGCCTTATAATAGAAAACTGTATTAGCCATCATTAATCCGATTAGAAGTTGGTTTGTTTATTTAGTGCAATGATTACTTATCTCGAGGTGGTATATCATTCTTAGACTTAGGCAGGACTTCATCTTAAGACCTAGACACGTTAATTCTGTCACAATTAAAGCATCCGCATAAAGCATCCTTATTTGCTGATTATAAGCTATCTTAGGGATTAAAGCAATGGTGATCTTGTTAAACCCTAGCTCATAGAGACTTTACCCACTTACTGCTTAATGGCTCTTTATATATTAGTATTCCACTGTCTGAGTCTTTACCAATTGATTAGAACATACTCATTGGTACCAGGGTCACCTTATGGCTCAACTAAGCTCACAATCAAAGGGCAAAGATAGGTCAATATTTGTGATCATATGAATCTAGATATATAAATTGGAATATGAAGAGCTATCCCGGACTCTTAGCCTGCACCCAAACAACACCGAAGTTGCAGCGCATTAAATATATAGGACTAGACCCAGTTGAATGATACGTCACATACTTAAGCACGTAAACAAGTATATTGATAAACATAAACAACCATTCAACGATAAATTAAGAAATCGAGATATAAACAAAACCAAACATTCAGATCTTCATAATAACGGCTAATACCCGAAGGTATTAGCCTTCAAACATCATAAATAATACAAGAGTAATGGCTTAGCCAAGGTAAACTAACCGAGTTAACGAATGATACCAAAAATTAAATGATTACAAAAGTAAAAGAAATTACACGTTGTCTCCTATGGATTGGAATGCGTTGCAAGACCTCTTCTGTTGATCCCACTTCAATAGATCGAATTCCTTAAGCTTGTTTAAGGTTTAGTTATATTAGATAAATCTATCACAACTATAGTAGAAACTGTGTTTGAATGTATTAAAGATTATACGGAATCTAATCTTTAATATTAAGAAGAATTATCAATGAAACAGTAATTCAATGAACATACAATTCAACAAATAAGCTCCAATATTATTAATGATAATAATACGAATACTCTTAAAGTATTAGGGTTACAAAGACCTTGAAGCTAAGAATTATATGTCTAGTTGTATTGGTTCTGGTTTGGTTTGGTACAACAAACTCTATGCCCTAGGACCTCCTTTTATACACCAAGGAGTCCTAATCAGCTTACAATACTTTCCTAAGTATCTAAAATCTTTTCTATAAACAACTAATACATATCATATAAGCAGTACTAACTAGCAGCATTAACTTGATATTCAGTAGCAGTAGTAACTTCAAGCATATTTTCACTAGCAGCATTAACTTCAACTGAGCAGTCTTAACTTTGTACTAACAGTAGTAACTACTTGACATATTTTCTTTGAAGTTCATCAACAACACTAATATTCACTAGTAGTACTAACTGTGTACTAGCTGTAGTAAACACTTAGCATATTTTCTTTGAAGTCTCTAAGCAGTACTAACTCCAGTTGAGCAGTATTAACACAAACATGAGCACCAGTAAATTCAAACAACATCATGAAGACTTTTAATCCCAACAATCCTCCCCTAAACTTGATATTCTTCTTCAAAATTATCAAGTTTTTTCATTTAAAGCTTCATCAACACTAGGAGGATGCTTCTAAACACTTCTTTACTTCTTAAGCTGTTTTATGATAAATTTAAGAAGATGATAAGCCATTTCACTTTCATAATCAATTATAAGCTTCTTTTCCAACATCATTGAAAGTGTAAGTGGTGCAAGGGGATACTTCTTCTCTACCAAGATGTAAATCTGCATATGTTGCATCCTCAAGGAATGTACTCCACAGGAGTCATACAGCTTCCAATCCAACACTTTGTATGCTTGTTGATTCCTCCATACTGCATCTTCTACAAAGTTTAACTTGTATGCTTGTTGATTCACAAGCATACAAAGTTCACTTTGTATGCTTGTTGATTCCTCCATACTTTGTATGCTTGTTGATTCCTCTATACTTTGTATGCTTGTTGATTCCTCCATATCTAATCTTTAAAGAACATGGTTCCTAAAAGAGGTTTAATTTGCCTTTTTGCAAAAGCCACATCTGATGAATCTAAACTTTGGCATAGAAGGCTAGGTTACTTAAATTTTAAAACCATGAATAAATTGGTTAAAGGAAATCTTGTAGGAGGTTTACCTTCTAAACTTTTTGAAAATGATCAAACCTGTGTTGTTTCTCAAAAGGGAAAGCAGCACAGAGCCTCTTGTAAGTCCAAAACAGAGAACTCAATCGGTCTTTCTTTACATTTATTACATATGGACTTATTTGGTCCAACATTTGTAAAAAGCCTTATGAAGAAAATGTATTGCTTAGTTGTCACAGATGATTATAGTAGGTTTACATGAGTTTTCTTTCTAGATACTAAGGATGAGACTAGTGGTATTCTTAAGTCCTTTATAACTAGGATAGAAAATATAGTAGATCACAAGGTTAAGGTGATTAGATGTGATAATGGAACTGAATTCAAAAATAGAGAAATGAATCAGTTTTGTGAAATAAATGGTATTTTAAGACAATTTAGTGTAGCTAGAACTCCTCAACAAAATAGAGTTGCTGAGAGGAGGAATAGGACAGTAATTAAGGCTGCTAGGACTATGCTAGCTGATTCTATGTTTCTAACTACTTTTTGGGCAGAAGTAGTTAATACTACTTGCTATGTATAAAATAGAGTGTTAGTAGTTAAGCATCATAACAAGACCCCATATGAACTTTTTCATGGTAGAACACCAACTTTAAGTTTTAAGAGACCATTTGTGTAACATCTCGCTTTGATAAAGAGACCAAGAGTCACATTATGGTGTCATATCAGAACATATAAACACAAGCGGAAGACATTATTAAATAAAAATACTAAGTCATGAAACAAAATAACTTCCAAAAGTATTAAACTTCCAACAAAGTCAAAATAGAATAAATCTTCAAACGAAAGGGTCTTAAACATAAATCTAAAAAAATGGGGAAGCTAATAAGGGTTGGTCCTCTAGAAGCTTCCTACACTCATCACTTAAATCCTAGCTTCCCGCTTATTACCTGCCGCAGGAAAAGAAAATGCGACTGAGCTAACGCTCAGTGAACAGATATAATAATAATAAGGGAAAAAGACAAAAGAATGAATGAAACGAATCACGAGAACCTGCTAAACAATTATCATACGAAATACGAATCGAATGAATAAGAATCAAGAACAACAAAGGAATGCCCACGAGCTTAGATAAATATCTAAACATGATACATGAATAGACCCTAAACAGATATAATCAGATAGTCACATAATCAAATGTACACAGGTATGCATTCCCTGATGTACCAAATGTGATATGGGGTGTATAGCACACACACAACCATTCACCTAAACTGACATGAACAAAGTACCTAGGATGCATCCATACGCTCCCTGCCAAACAAAGTCATATCCATATACACAAGTACGATGACGAGTATACATACATATGTAAGCTAATACTAATCAAAGGCCATCATTCAAAAGGGAACGTCGTGGACTAATCACACCGCCACAGACAGTGTCATGCCATTGGTACATCAATGACATGGTCGTGGTACCTCCATGACTAGTTCAAATAGCTTGGGCAAAGATTTAAGCAAATTGAACGAGTTACCAATAATTCAATCAAGATAACGGATCTAATATCATATTCAAACAAAGATCAAAGGAATCATAAATGCGAATATCAAATCAAACGGAATATTAGTGAATATCAAAGGAGTCATGATTACGGATAGCAAATCAACAGAATATCAAACGAATATCAACTGAATCAATGTAGCTAAAATAATGGAGAATTAAATCATAAGGTGTCCTTACTAAAAGGACGTAATATCTGTACCTTAACAAACACAGAACGGAGAGAAAGAACACAAAAGCAAGAGATCACCCTCTCTTTAACGAATCTACAAGAATCCATGATTACATATTATTATCTATCTTATTTTATAAGCTCATTGCTTGATTTTATCATATATAGACCTTAAGTGACCTAATTAGAGTATTCTAAATTTTCAGAATCTGCCAACTTTTTAAGTGTTGCTTTCCAATTTTATAGACCCATTAAACGACCTCTAAAATTTTTACCAAAAATCACAGAGGTTCCCATATGTGTCTAGTATGTCTATGAATTTTAGTGGATTTTATTACCATGTTTAAATACCCTTCCAACCCTTGCTACCAAAACTGACCCCGAAAGTGACCTGTCAAAACCTTTGAAACGTTCATGCATAAAAACCTTACTTAGACAACTCATAAAATTCTGACAAAAATCGTGGATGTAGTTAATATCATGAAGATTTACCAAATCAAATTTTAGAGGCTAAATCTTTACGGTTTGAGAAATAAAAATCAAATACTACTACTGAATTTTTCGGATAGAAATTCCAGATTCGACACTTAATCTTATAAAAATTAAAAATCGACCTTCCCGACCTCCAATGGACACGAGCCCGGATTTTCCAAAAAATAGACTCTTTGAATTTAACTTTAGGCTCAAGAATCATGTCAAAACTCATTTTTATCACCAAGTTACACCCCGATCATCACGACCCAAAATTCTGATCAGAAACATAAAGACTTATAAACCCTAATTCTTACCAATCCTCTTCTTAAAAACATGCCCTATGGTTTCTAATCTTGTAGGTTTTCATTAAAACATCATTAATGATTATCTAGGGTTTCATATCATTATTTTATGCCATATTAATTAGATTAAACCCTATACAAATTAACAAGATCATTAACACATGTTTTTCCTTTTTATGATTTTATGTAGAAAACTTTTGTATGAATCATGGACATAAAAGATGAATCAAGAGAATCATAGAATACCTATGGAAGAGAGATGGAGACAAGAACAATTAAGACACAAAGGAATCAAGAACACAAGGCTTGAATACTTCTACCGAATTCACCAACTTCATCTTGCAAGTTCTAAGAATGATTACACAAGTTTTTGGAGTAAAATGTTTGAGAGAGAATGATGAGGGAGAGAGAAGAGATCACGTTTTATATAGGAGAGGAAAGGGGGACAAAAAATTTCTATCCTTTTAGAAGATTACAAAAGATTTGGTCTAATCTCTTTACACTTATTACTTAGAATAGGATTTGTAAAAAGAAGACAAAATAATTTCTAAATATATAAAGGGGGGGGGGGGGCAGATCTTATGTTATGTATTTATAATACACAAATGATTATAACCCAGGGTTTTAATATTAAAGACTTATTATTCAAACTTAGGTTATATTCAAAATGATGAAATAAAAATGTAAACCAAATTTTTAGGTTTTACAATTTGGATGTCCTGTTACCATTCTCAATACCATTGAGAATTTAGGAAAATTTGTTGGTAAGGTTGATGAAGGTTTCTTTGTTGGATACTCTTTGAATAGTAAGCCTTTAGAGTATTCAATAGTAGAACAAGGATAGTGGAAGAAAACTTGCATATTAGGTTTAGTGAGAGTATACCTAATGTTGTAGGTAGTGGACCAGATTGGCTATTTGATATTGATGCACTAACAAGAACAATGAATTATGAGCCAATTGTTGTTGGTACACAGTCTAATGGTTTTGCAGGTACAAAAGTATGTGATAATGCAGGTCAAGCTAGAAAGGAGACAGAACTTGTCAAGGATTACATTTTGCTACCCATGGACTGCTGATCCACCATATTCCCAAGATCCAAAGAGTTCTCATGATGATGGATCCAAACCTTCAAGTGATGATGGAAAGAAGGTTGATGAAGATCCAAGAAAAGATAGTGAATGTAAAGATCAAGAGAAGGAAGATAATGTTAACAGCACTAACAATGTTAATGCTGCTGGCACAAATGAGGTTAATGTTGTTGGTGGAAAAACAAGCATTGAACTTCCATTTGATCCAAATATGCCTGCTTTGGAAGATGATAGCATATTTGACTTCTCAAGAGATGATGAAGATGATGGTGCAGTGGCTGACATGAACAATTTGGATACAACAATCCAAGTCAGTCCTAATCCAACTACAAGAATTCATAAAGATCATCCTCTTGATCAAGTGATTGGAGATTTGCAATCAGCTACACAAACAAGAAAGATGTCAAAGAATTTGGAGGAACATGGGTTTGTTAGTACTATTCAACAAAGAACAAACCATAAAGACCTTCAAAACTGCTTGTTTGCTTGCTTTTTATCACAGGAAGAACCCAAAAAGGTAATTTATGCATTGAAGGATCCAAGCTGGATAGAGGCTATGCAGGAAGAGCTTCTACAATTCAAGTTACAAGAAGTTTGGACTTTAGTGGATTTACCAAATGGAAAAAGGGCTATAGGCTCTAAATGGGTTTTCAGGAATAAAAAGGATGAAAGGGGAATTGTGATAAGAAATAAAGCAAGATTGGTTGCTCAAGGGTACACACAAGAAGAAGGGATTGACTATGATGAAGTCTTTGCCCCTGTTGCAAGAATTGAAGCAATTAGGCTATTTTTAGCTTATGCTTCATTTAAAGATTTTGTGATGTATCAAATGGATGTAAAAAGTGCTTTTCTCTATGGGAAGATTAAAGAAGAGGTGTATGTATGTCAACCACCAGGATTTGAAGATCCAGACTTTCCTGATAGAGTATACAAGGTTGAAAAAGCACTGTATGGACTACATCAAGCTCCTAGAGCTTGGTATGAAACCTTGTCAACATATCTATTGGACAATGGGTTTTTAAAGAAGGGGCGACAATTGACAAGACCTATTCATCAAAATGACAAAGGGATATTATTAACGGTTCAAGTTTATGTAGATGATATCATCTTTGTTGCAACAAAGAAGGAGCTATGCATTCATTTGAGAGTTTGATGCATGAGAAATTTAGATGATTCTATAGAGAACTTACATTCTTCTTGGTATTACAAGTGAGAGCGAGAATAAGATGGCATATTTATTAGTCAAGATAAATATGTTGATGAAATTTTAAAGAAATTTAGGTTTTATAGAAGTCATACTGCAAGCACACCATGGAAAACTCAAAAGCCTCTGCTCAAGGATGAAGATGGTGAAGAAGTGGATGTTCATATGTATAGGTCAATGATTGGTTCATTGATGTATCTTACACCTTCAAGACCTGGCATCATGTTTGAAGTGTGTGCTTGTGCTAGATACCAAGTCAATCCAAAGGTTTCACATCTTCATGGTCAACCAAAATTAGGCCTTTGGTATCCAAAAGATTCTCCTTTTGATTTGGTAGCATACACTGATAGTGATTATGCTAGAGCAAGCTTGGATAGGAAGTCTACAACAGGAGGTTGTCAATTCCTTGGATGTAGATTAATATCATGGCAGTGCAAGAAACAGACAGTGGTTGCAAATTCCACAACAGAAGCTGAGTATGTGGCTGCTTCAAGTTGTTGTGGACAAGTGCTTTGGATTCAGAATCAACTACTTGATTATGGGTATAATTTTATGCATACCAAAATCTTTATTGACAATAACAGTACTATTTGCATAATTAAAAATCATGTTTTTCATTAAAAAACAAAGCATATAGAGATCAGACATCATTTTATTAGAGATTGTAATGAAAAGAAATTGATTCAAATGGTCAAAATCCACACTGACAAGAATGTTGCAGATTTGCTTACAAAAGCTTTTAATGTAAGTAGATTTCAATATTTGATTGTTAGTATTGGAATGCTAAATCTTTAAAGTCTTTTATCTCTTTATGTTTTTGTAGAGTTTTGTATGAATTAGTACTGTTATTAATGTCATTAAAAGTTTTTGCTGTTAAGTATAATTAGTATTGCTGGGTATACTTAATACTGCTAAGTTTCTACTGTTAGTTATACTTAATACTGTTAGGTATAATTAATATTGTGATAATTATAAAAATTGCTATGGCTTGTATTTTCTTGGTCTTTGAACTAACATTTTGTAGGTAAAGCAAAGAAAAGTGTTAAATTGTTGATGGAAAAGCTGCTTAGAATGGAATTGAAGTTAATGCTGGTGACTCAAAGTTAATGCTGCTAGGCATAACTTACTACTGCTGGTTTACTACTGCTGGGTGAAAGTTAATGCTGTTGAGGGTATTTTCATAAATACTTTGATTAAGGGTTTCAATCGATCCTTTAATCAATTTTACTCTTTCAAATACTCTCTAACTACAAACCCTAACTCAATTTTATCATCCATTGTCAAAATCCAACATAAATGACGACTCTAAAGTTTGCTGATACTCATAATATGATCGCATTTTTGTCTAAACCCACAGAAAGTGACGGGTTTGAACAAATTGTGGATTTTTTGAATGCACACCCTATAAGGCATGCATTAACGATCAATCCTAATATATATATTTCTTGCATTGAACAATTCTGGTCTACTGTCAAGGTCAAAACTATTAATGAGGAAGCACAGTTACATGCCCTAGTAGATGGCAAGAAGATAATCGTCACTGAATCATCTGTTAGAAGAGATCTTCAACTAGCTGATGAGGAAGGTGTTGAGTGTTTACCAAATTCTACCATCTTTGAACAACTTGCATTGATGGGGTATGAGAAAATTTCACAAAAACTAACTTTCTATAAACCTTTCTTTTCCCCACAATGGAAATTTCTAATTCATACTATTCTACAGTGTCTAAGTCCAAAGACTACTGCCTGGAATGAGTCTAGTAGAACTATGGCATCTGCCATTATATGTTTAGCTACAAACCAGAAATTTAACTTTTCAAAATTCAATTTTGAAAGTATGATTAGAAACTTGGATAATTTGTTTGGCAAAATTTTAATGTATCCAAGGTTTGTACAAGTATTTTTGGATCAACAACTTGATGGGATGCCAACTCATAAGAGAATTTATATTGCACCCTCTCAGACTAAAAAGATTTTTGGAAATATGAGAAGGGTAGGCAAAGGTTTTTCTGGTAGAGTAACACCTTTATTTTAAACAATGGTGGTACAAAACCAATCACAATTGGGGGAAGGTTCAGCAATTCCAACTGATCCCCATTACACACCCACCTTTATTCAACCATCTACTCAACCTCAAAAGATACAACAACCTAGGAAGCCTAAAAGAAAGGACACTCAGGTACCTCAGTCTAGTGATCCTATTAAAAATGTTGCAGATGAGGTTGCCCATAAGGAGTTGGGTGACAGTTTGGTGAGGGCTGTCACTACTGCTTCTAGCTTAGAAGTAGAACAGGATAGTGGTAACATTAATAAGACCCAATCCAAGGCAACACCTAATGAATCTAGTTCCCTAGGAACTACTTCAGATGGTGGTTCCAGGTGCCAAGAAACTATAGGGGATACTATTGCTCAAACTAAGTTTGAGAGTATATCTAAACATTCTAATGATTCACTGCTCGCAAGAGGTAACACACTTCAAAGTGATAAGGATATACTTAAACTTGATGAATTGATGGCACTATGTACCACTTTACAACACAGGGTTCTTGATTTGGAAAAGACAAAGAACACTCAACAGAATGAGATTGCTAGTTTGAAAAGGAGGGTCAAGAAGCTTGAAAAGAAAAATAGGTCAAGAACTTATAAGTTGAAGAGATTATACAAAGTTGGTTTGACTGCTAGGGTAGAATCCTCTGACAAGGAAGGATTGATGCTATTGATGTAGATGAAAAAATTACCCTGGTTAGTGTTCAAAATGTGGATGAAGAGATGTTTGATGTGAATCTTTTAGATGGTAAGGAAGTGTTTATTGCAGAACAAGAAGTTGCTGTTAAAGATGTAAATAATGAAGGTAATGTAGTTAGTACTGCTGTTGATGCAACAACTGTTAGTGCTGCTACAACAACTACTGCTATAATTACAACTGTTGATGATATTACTTTGGCTCAAGCACGTATGGAAATAAAAAGTACAAAACCCAAGGAGAAAGGGGTTGTTATACAAGAGCTTGGTGAGTCTACAACAACAATATCTTCACAACTATCTTCACAACAATCACGGGACAAAGGTAAAGAGATATTGATAGAACCTGTGAAGCCTATAAAGAAGAAAGATATAATCAGGCTTGATGAAGAAGCTGCTTTAAAATTACAAGTTGAATTTAATTAACAAGAAAGACTTGCAAGAGAAAAAGCTAAAAAAAGCCAATATTGCCTTGATTGAAACATGGGATGATATACAGGCAAAGATTGATGATGATCATCAATTGGTTGAAAGTTTGCAGCTAAAAGAGCAGAAGAGAAAATAAACAAACCACCAACAAAAGCTCAACAAAAAAAGATAATGTGTAATTACCTAAAGAACATGGAAGGATACAAGCTTAAAGATTTGAAGTTGAAAGAGTTTGATTCTATCCAAGAGATGTTTGACAGGGCATTCAAAAGGGTAAATACATTTGAAGACTTTAGAACAGAGTTGGTGGAAGGCAAGAAAAAAAGAGCAGGAACAAAGCTGATACAAGAGAATGGAAAGAAGCAAAAGGTGGAAGATGACAAAGAAACAACAGAGCTTAAACAGTTAATGAAAATCATTCCAGATGAAGAAGAAGTAGCAATTGATGTTATACCTTGGGCTGTTAAGTCTCCAAGTATTGTTGGCTGGAAGATTTATAAAGAAGGAAGAAAAATCTATTATCAAATAATGAGAGCTGACAGAAAGTCTCAAATGTACATGTTCTTTAGTCAAATGCTTAAAAGTTTTGACAGGGAAGATTTGTAAGATTTGTACAAGTTGGTAAAAGCTAAATATGAGTCAACAAAGCTAGTGGAAGACTTAGATGTATTGTTATGGGGTGATTTGAAAACAATGTTTGAACCACATGTAGAAGATAAAGTATAGAGGAATCAACAAGCATACAAAGTGTTAGATTGGAAGCTGTATGACTCCTGTAGAGTACATTCCTTGTGGATGCAACATATGTAGATTTACATGTCGGTAGAGAAGAAGTATCCCCTTGCACCACTTACACTTTTAATGATGTTGGAAAAGAAGCTTAATATTGATTATGAAAGTGAAATGGCTTATCAGCTTCTTAAATTCATCATAAAAGAGCTTAAGAAGTAAAGGAGTGTTTGAAAGCATCCTCTTGGTGTTGATAAAGCTTTAAATGAAGAAACTTGATGATTTTGAAGAAGAATATCTAGTTAAGGGAAGGATTGTTGGGATTAAAAGTCTTCTTGATGTTGTTTGAATTACTGCTGCTCATGTTTGTGTTAATGCTGCTCAGCTAGAGTTAGTACTGCTCAGAGACTTCAAAGAAAATATGCTAAGTGTTTACTACTGCTAGTACACAATTAGTACTGCTAGTGAATATTAGTGCTACTGATGAACTTCAAAGAAAATATGCTAAGTAGTTACTACTACTAGTATAAAGTTAAGACTGCTCAACTGAAGTTAATGCTGCTAGTGAAAATATGCTTGAAGTTACTACTGCTAGTGAATATCAAGTTAATGCTGCTAGTTAGTACTGCTTATATGATATGTATTAGTTGTTTATAGAAAAGATTTTAGATACTTAGGAAAGTATTGTAAGCCGACTAGGACTCCTTGGTGTATAAAAGGAGGTCATAGGGCATAGAGTTTGATGTACCAGAACCAAAACCAAAAATCAATCTTAGTCGTATAATTCTTAGCTTCAAGGTCTTTGTAACCCTAATACTTTGAGAGTATTCGTATTATTATCATTAATAATAATGGAGCTTGTTTGTTGAATTATATGTTCATAGAATTACTATTTCATTGATAATTCTTCTTAATATTAAAGATTAGATTCCGCATAATCTTTAATACATTCAAACAAAGTTTCTACTATAGTTGTGTTAGATTTATCTTATATAAATAATCCTTAAACAAGCTTAAGGAATTCGATCTATTAAAGTGGGATCAACAATATTCGACTCTTCTAATTGAGTTTGTGGAAAAGTTAAATGACAGTGGGGATAATTGAGAAAATTTACCCTTATTCACTCCTCCAACTGCAAACTTCATGTAAGATCCTCCACATACTTTTCTAGTTAGTCTTTTGCATCTTTGTTAGGAATCGAGAAAAGACTCGGTCAATCCTAAAATATGTAGCTCATAGGTCTTAGATAGTTTTTGGAACATTATTAAGCTAGTTAGACCAAAGCCCATGGAAGCCAAGGCCCAACCAGCCATATGATCTATAAATACCCTCTCCATAGCTTGGAGAGGGTGTTGGTTGGTTTCATTTCTCATACACTAAGTAATCTAATATTCTCTCTTTCTTTCTCTTAGTAGAAACATTCCTTCCATCCCTTTCTCTATCTAGTTTCTTCATTGATTGGTTAAGTGGTTAGATAATACACGTATTCTACAATTGGTATCAAGAGCCATAGGGTGATTTACTAGGTTTTGTGTGCATTTTTCATTTGTTTTTAGGCATCTTTTTGGTTCGAACCATAACAAAAAGTTTTCACTTTTTGTAGGTTTAAAACCATAAAATTTTCATTTTTAAGCATCTTGTATCCTAGTATAAGCTAGTAGTACAAGAAAATACTAGGAAAAACATCAAAAGTTTGATCTTTTTAAGTTGTTTTTTGTTCGAACTATTTTTGTACTAAAAACTTGATTTCAAATTTTTTGTGTTAAAAGTCATAAAATTTGTGTTTTCAAGGTTCTAATTGGCTTAGGATAGTAAGTTGTACAAGAAAAATCAAGTAAAAACGTAAAAAACTGTGTGTTTAAGTGTTTTGAAAAAAGTGGGTTTCGAATTTCACTAGGCAATTTATATAGTTTTATATCTAGGTGATTTATACGTTTAAAAGTCTAGGCGATTTATACTGTTTTTTGGTCTAGGCGATTTATACATAAGTCTGTCAGGCGATTTATACTGGTTTTCTACTAGGCGATTTATATTGATTCTCTACTAGGTGATTTATACTAGTTTTCTACTAGACGACTTATACTGGTTTTCTACTAGGCGATTTATACTGGTTTTCTACTAGGCGATTTATACTGGTTTTCTACTAGGTGATTTATATCTGTTTTCTACTAGGAGATTTATACCACTTTGCTTGGGAGATTTATACCACTTTCATTGGGAGATTTATACACTTCTCTTGGGTGATTTATATAGTTTCTCTTGGATGATTTATACATTGCAGTTGGGCGATTTATACATTTACCTTGGGAGATTTATACATTGTTGATTTTGCCTAGGAGATTTATACATTTCTTCGAAGATATTTATACGGTTTTTCTGTGATTTGTAAAATCCCATGAAATATTAACTTATTTTCTTGGTTTTATCAAGAATTGTAAAATCCCGTATAGTTCCATTACTTCATTACTTAAACAAAAATCACTTTAACACAATAACCTCTAATCACTGAACGATCAAAAGTTATCTTTTCTCATTTAATCAATCAATTCAAAATGACAACTTTAGCAGAATTTATGATCATTACCGGTACGGACAACCATCCTCCCATGTTGGAGAAATCTTTGTATGACTCTCGGAAGAGTTGTATGGAACTATACATGGAAAATAGGGAGAACTGTAGAATGATTCTTGACTCAGTTTGAAATGGTCCACTTGTATGGCCTACTGTTATTCAAGAGGATGGTACCACTAGGACTAAGAAGTATGAAGAAGTTTTAGCTACAGAGAAGATCCAAGCTGATTGTGATCTTAAAGCTACCAACATTGTTCTTCAGGGTCTTCCACCAGATGTGTATGCCATTGTCAATCATCATAAAGTTTCAAAAGTGATATAGGACAAAGTTAAGCTTCTTATGCAAGGCACGAAATTGTCATTACAAGAAAAGGAATGTAAATTGTATGACGAGTTTGATAAGTTTTCATTTGTGATGGGTGAAACACTATATCAGTACTGCTGGAGATTTGATCAACTAATCAATAACATGGACGTTATCAACATGTCAATGAGACAAGTTTAAGTGAATACGAAGTTTCTAAACAGTATACCGCCATAATTGAGCAAATTTGTGATGGATGTGAAGTTGGCTAGAGATTTGCATACTACAAACTATGATCAATTATATTCATATCTTGATCAACATGAGACATATGCAAATGAAACTCGCTTGATGCGTGAACGATACCAAGATCCTCTTGCATTTGTTGCCAACTACAATCAACCACCGTCTCACCTTACCAACTATCATTCTCAATACAACACTACACAGTTTCCTCAACAAACAAACACAATGATTCCAGTAGTTCACTCTCCTCAATCATACTCACCAATGTATGCAACACCTTATCTATTATAACCACAAATTAGTCATTCATTTGTTCCACTATCACAACAATACCAGTCTCATATGGATCATCAAACCTCATCTATTCTACAAAATGCTTATCATTCACCTCAAGTTTCAACTCAACCAATGAACTGAGTTTCCTCAATTGGACTCAGGTCTTGTTGTTCCTGTGTTTACTTAAGGAGATGATCCAATTGCTTGTCTCAACATGGCAATGGCTTTCCTGTCAGTTGTAGCTGCTTCAAGGTTCCCTTCAACCAACAATCAACTTAGAACTTCCTCTAATCCAAAAAACCAGGCCACTATTCAAGATGGCAGGGTTACTATGCAACAAGTTTAAGGGAGGCAAAGACAAAGTTATGATGGTACATGCTATAAGGGTAATGCTACTAGTTCCAAGGGAAACAATGCAAGAGGGCAAGAAAGGGTTGTTAAATGCTGTAATTGTCAAGGTGAAGGACACATGGCTAGGGAATGCACTGAGCCTAAGAGGCCAAGGAACGTTGTATGGTTTGAGGACAAGGCATTGTTGGCTGAAGCACATGAATCTAGTCAAATATTAGATGAAGAGCAACTAGCATTTCTTGCAGATCCAGGCATTCTAGACGATCAAGCTGCTCCCGACAACGATTCCAAACAATGCTGATTTCTAGACTGAGGATCTAGATGCTTATGATTCTAATTGTGATGGTGTCTCTAATGCAAAGGCGGTTTTGATGACCAATCTTTCCAACTATGGTTCAGATGTTATCTCAGATGTACCTCATTTTGAATCCTATCATAATGATTTGGATAATCAAACTATGCATGCAATGCAGGATTTTGAACAAACTCCAGTTATTTATTTTCTAGATAATGAGATAACAAGTGATAGCAATATCATTCTGTACTCTTAATATTTGCAAGAAACACAACAGGCAGCTGTTCAAGATACTAATTTGTATGCACAACAAGATTCAATGATATTATCTATGATTAAGCAAATGTCAGAACAAATGATTAATCATGTAAATAATTGGGAAAAGACTAATCAGGAAAAGAATAATGAATCCTTAATCGCTGAGCTTGAGAGATATAAAGAACGTGTCAAAACTTTTGAACAAAGACTTATAGTGATTTAAGCACTTGTGAAAAAAATGATCGATTCTCAAATGGATGATATGATTAAGGAAAAACTTGCACTTAAAAATCAAATTGATTCACTTGAATAAACTCTTTCTAATCAAATCAAGGAAAAGGAATCTTTATTGCAAACATTTATAGTTTTAAAAAATGCATCCAAAGAAAAAGAAAGTAAATATATGGACAAAGAAATTAATTTAGAAAATAAAATAAAGGAACTAGGTAATATTGTTTATAAAGTGGGCCAATCTGCTCAAACAGTGACTTGTTACACGCTACAAGTTTTTTTTTTATTGATGACGCTCAAAAACAAGTATTGGTTATCAAAATACGTTTTATCTTAAGAAAGCTTAGCGTATTAAGCCAACCTTGTATGTTGGTAGTGTAATATCTACTCAACATGCTGTTATTCCTGTAATTGATGAGGAAGAGACATTGATTTTGGAAGTAGTAAGTCGATCTAAAATGCTTGCAAAAGAATACGATCCAATTTCAAAAGAAAAGAAAATTAATACTACTCCAATTAATTATGTTGAGTTAAATAAATTGTCTGAAGATTTTGGTAAACGTTTTGTTCCACAACAAGAATTTTCTGTTGAACAAGCTTTCTGGTTACAAACTTCTAACCCTGATACTAAACAATATGATATTTCACCTGTTAGAATTGAAGCTCCTAGTGAACTTCCTAAGGTTAGTTTGGTTAATACAAGTCTTAAAAAGCTTAAAATTCATCTTTTCAAATTTAACATCGTGGTGAAAAATTAGATCACACATGATGCTATTACAGAAAGGGAATGGGGGGTTTGAACACACAAAAGCTGTTTTTCTAAATGAAATTATTCTATTTTTAATGACCTTAAAAGACATATTCAATATGGTTGATAAAGATCTTCTAAATGAGGTAACGGAAGTACAAACAGTTTTTAACAAGATAGAAACAGTATTCAGTAGACAAACAATGCTTTGAAATTCATAAGAAAGAACTTTTTCTTAAAAAGGATCGACTCTTACACCAAATCATGTCTCAGGATATTCTGCTTACTGTTATGAATTCTACTACTGTTTATGGTGATTCTGTAAATGTGGAAATACAAAATAGTGAATCTTGTGATAAGTGTTTTGATCTTGATGCTGAGCTTTTGAAAAAACAAATGCGTATAATGCACTTTTGAAAAGTTACTCACAACTTGAAAAATATTGTATTTCTCTTGAAATGTCTATACAACTTAATCAAGAAATTTTTCAAAGGGACAAATCTTGTGATAATCAAAATGCTCTTGAAATTCCATAATATTTTGAAATAACGATTTGAAAGCTCAACTACAAGCTAAAGACACTACCATTTGTAAGTTAAAGGAACATATCAAATATATGAGAGAAAATGGCAAGAAAGAGAAAATCAAACAAGATATAGATGAAATTGAGACCATAAACATTAAATTAGAGCATAGCGTGTCCAAATTACTCTCTGAAAATGAGCTTTTGCATAAAGAAATTGAGCATTTAAAACAAATTTAAAAGATAAGTTTGATTCAATTAAAAAGACACGTGCTTGTTTAAAGAACACATTGACACTTTGATTTCTCTATTAAACTCTAAATCTTTAGAAAATGCAGATTTAAAAATTCAAATTCAAGAAAAGGTTTTTGTGACAACAACATTACAAAATGAATTAAGGAGATTAAAAGGTAAAAATGTGCTTGATATGCCACCACAATAACTAATAACACCACTATTGCTCTAGGAATGTTCAAGCTAGATATAGAACCTATTTCTCATAGACTTAAGAACAATAGGGATGCACATGAGGACAATCTTAAGAAGACTATAGAAAATATTGACACCATACGTGGACTTGTAGAACGCACTAGAAAATATAATCCTAGTGAATCTATCTTAGACTCTGCTTGCATGTTTACAAAACATGTTCAATAATTGTTAGTCTATGTTTCCCAGATATGCCCTAGTTTAACAAAACCTAGTGAGAAATTGGTTGCTGTCACACTAATAAACAAAGTCATGAAAGTTAGTTTTTCTGAACCTCTCACATCCTCAAGCAACATTCATAAACAGGTAGAGTCATCCAAAACACCAGATTCTAACACACTTGTGTTGCCTTCTAAAGGATTAAAGAGCTCTACTAGTGCTACCAGATCACAGCCTACAAGAAATAAAAAGAATGATAGGATCTCGCAAACACCAAGTAGCAACATGAAGAATAAAGTAGAAGCCCAACTTAGGAGAGTTAATTTAAGTCCCAATAAAAAGAATCGTGTTAAAGACCCTATTTGTGATGCAAATGTTAACCATACTATGTTAAATGCGCATTTTGAATTAATTTATGTTAAATGTAAACAATGTATGTTTGATGCAAATCACGATGTTTGTTTCCTTGATTTTGTGAATAATGTGAATGTGCGCTCTAAATCTAAGTCTGCTAAGCAAAACTAAAAACATAATATTTGAAAACCTATGGGTAAAGTGTTCACTGAAATAGGATATAAGTGGAAACTAATAGGAAGAACTTTCACATTAGTAGGTAATTCGTGCCCTTTAACTAGGATCACTTCTACTAAAGTAGTGCCCCTTAAGGAAACTACTTCTCACTCAGTTGAAATACAAAAACCATAGATTAAAGTCTATAGCAAGAGACACAAACAAGTAAAAGCTGTAGGTTTGAGTAAAAAAGCTAAGATTGTAGAATCTAGGATTGCTAACAACTCAGAACCCAATCATTCTTGGGGATCCAATGCTACAGATGTTCCATCTTCTTCTTCTCTTGTCAATGACAGGTTGTCTAGATTATTCTCTGGTATCTGGACTCCGGATATTAAAAACATATGACAGGAAACCGCTCTCAGCTCATGAACTTTGTAAGTAAATTTCTAGGAACTGTTAGATTCAGAAACGACCATATTGCAAAGATTATGGGTTATGGTGATTATCAGCTGGGGAATGTAACTATCTCAAGGGTATATTATGTTGAGGGTCTCAGACATAACTTTTTTTCTGTTGGACAATTCTTTGACTCGGATCTTGAAGTTTCTTTTCGGAAAAACACTTGCTTTATTCAGAATTTAGACGGTGTTGACCTACTTTAAGGATCCAGAGACAAAAACTTGTACATAATTTCTCTTGATGACATGCTAAAGACTTCTTCAATTTATCTACTATCAAAAGCTTCAAAGACTAAGAGTTGGTTATGGCACCATCGGTTATCTTATCTCAACTTCGGTACTCTAAATCAGCTAGCCAAAGACGGTCTTGTACGAGGCATTCCAAAGCTTAAATTTAAGAAAGATCATCTGTGTTTAGCATGTGCATTAGGCAAAATCAAGAAATCCTCTCATCAACCCAGAGCTAAGGACACTAACCAAGAGAAACTATATCTTTTGCATATGGATCTTTATGGTCTAATACGTGTGGAGAGCATTAATGGGAAAAAGTATATTTTGGTGATTGTTGACGATTACTCACAATTTACTTGGGTCAAAATTTTGAGATCAAAGGATGAAGCTCCTGATGCTATCATCAAATGCATTAAAAATATTAAAGTTCATTTGAATGCCACAGTCAGTAATGTTAGAATAGATAATGGAACTGAATTTGTCAATCAGACTCTTCGAGAATTTTATGAAAATGTTGGCATCTCGCATGGAACATCTATTACTCGCACTCCTCAACGGAACGACGTTGTCAAAAGACGAAACCAGGCTCTAGTGGAAGCTGCTCGTATAATGTTGATATTTTAAAAAGTCCATTATTTTTGTAGACCGAAGCAACCAATACAGCTTGTTGTACCCAAAATTGTTCCCTGATCCGTCTCCGATACAACAAAACTCCATATGAGCTGATGCATGACAAGAAGCCAGTTTTATCGTTTCTTCATGTCTTTAGTTCACTCTGTTATCTGACTAATTATGATTTGGGTAAACTGAACGCAAAGGCTGATGTTGGTATTTTTGTTGGTTACGCGCCTGCAAAGAAAGCTTTCAGAATATATAACAGGAGAACCCGGAAAATCATGGAAACCATTCATGTAACGTTCGATGAGATGACAGAAATGGCTTGTGAACAATTCAGTTTAGGACCCGGACTTCATTTAATGACTACTGGAACATCCAGTTCAGTACTCGTACCAAACCCTGTTCCTCAACAACCTTGTATCCCACCAACCAGAAATGATTAGGATCGTTTGTTCCAACCCATGTTCAAGTAGCTGATGCACTAAGAGCTGTTGATATAGCTGCTTCACCTTCATCAACTACCATTGATCGAGATGCACCTTCAACAAGTACTTCATCAACTAACCAACAAGAAAAATCCACAGTCATCTCACAAGGTGTTGAAGAACCAATACCAAATGCACCTTTTGACGATCCATGTCATGAACCTCTTCATGAAATTTCTACTTCTCAAGAATTATCGTCAAATTCGCAGTCCTCCCACTCTCCTTTAGAACTGATTGGTAAATGGACTAAGGATCATCCATTGGAAAATGTGATTGGTAACCCGTCTCGACTAGTCTCCACTAGAAAGCACCTTGAAACTGATGCCATGTGGTGTTACTTTAATGTCTTCCTAACTTCTGTAGAACTAAAGAATTTCAAAGAACCTATGCTCGAATCCTCATGGATTGATGCGATGCAAGAAGAAATTCATGAATTTGAAAGACTAGAAGTTTGGAAATTGGTGCTCTGTCCAGATAAAGTCTTGTTGATCAAATTGAAGTTGATACACAAGGTCAAGACAGACGAATTTGGTGCAGTACTCAAGAATAAGGCGTAACAATCCGCATTTTCACGGCATTTTACGTCATAAATATTCAACTATTTATTTTAAATTTTTGCGCGTTTACTTTTAATTTTCACCATTTAGTTAAATCGCGTAAACTAAAAATCAACAATCAACGTAAACGGACATCAAACAAATAAAATTTTATGGCAAGCAAGTGTTATATAATTATTACAAATATAATTTATAACTTTTCATATTTTATTTTTATCGGTTATAAAATACATTTATGCATACACGAAAGCATCAATACCTATCTATACTTTAATAAATACCCACTTTATACCCAATACCCCAAAATTAAATCATTTCTACACTTAAACACCCATGGCCAGTTCTATATTTTCAAACACACTTAATAAAACTTCATTCCCCACTAAGGTCACTTCAAGCTAGTTATTAACCTACAAGTACACCTTAAAATCTAATTCTCCATAAATTGTTTAATCCTTGGTGTCCCCATCTCATCCTAGCCATTCCCCCTCCTAGGGAGAAGGAGAAGTCTTACAATTTTCCTTAAAACCACTTCCTAAATACAAGGTATTACTTAGAAAACTAGCCAAGTCTTGGACTATAAATAGAAGGTCCTAGGTGAGCCTTCACACACACATTTCACTTGCAAATTAATCAAAGTTTCCTCTCTTGTTTCCCTTTGTAAACCCACGGCTCAAAAAGTGTGATTAGGGTTTCCATAGTTTTTATTTTAGCAAGGTTATAAGCATACAAGTATTCTTAGATATAGTATATAAGGTGTATCAAGGTGATTTGGAAGCTTGGGTGTTAATTAATCAAGGGTTTTCAAATAAAGAAAACTAGGGGTTTCAAGTAAAGTAATTAGGGTTTCTTAAGTTCTTGGTTTGAAACTTGGGTTTGATATGTGTTCATCTCTTCTTACATTTACTCATTTACTTACATGTCATGCATCTTGATTTATTAAGTGAAATCACCACATATGTTTTATTTTAACAAGATATGCCAAGGATCATTCTTTATATATTTTTCAAGTATAATTGTTCATATGGTAAAATGGAGTTAAGAATATTGTAGATCTATGAAATACACATAATTTGACATAAATATTGTAGATCTATGAAATACATATAATTTGACATACTACAAATATTGGCTAATTTATAAAACAAGTGGTAGTTTATTTCGTTATTATACTTGTTCACATAAAATCATAGATTATTTTCTTATGTTCTTGATACATACACATGGGATGAAAGATTAAATTAGTGGACTATAATGTAGAGGACTTTAATAATACACAAGTTAGTGTATTTGATAAATTAGAGGACTTGTAATATTTATATCAAGTTAAAATTTATAAAAACAAATTTATATATATTCAATTATGGACAGTTTGTATTAACTATTTTAGCACGAATTTTTGTGCAATGTATAAGTACTTTATTTGGATAATACATCTTCATACGATTCCGTGCTTATTAAGAACTCGCAAAACCGATCTATAACGAAGGAGTTATGATTTTTGCAAGATACCGATAACTAATTATATATAAAAAGTGATTTTATAAAAACATTTATATAAACTGGTATTGGCACCACTTTCTAGACAGTAATTACATTTTTTATTATGATAGTACATCTTCGTACGAAACCGTATATATAAAGAAAGCGAAGAACCGATTTATAACAAAGGAGATATGAATTTTATAAGAAACCGGTGTTAATATATAAATTTCAGCCTTTCGTAAATTTATATACTTGCTGTTAAGTTTATAAAATAGGCTTAACGAGTGTTTTTAAGTTCGTTTGGACTATAAAAACCTTAGCAAACATTAGTGTATGATTAATATATTATTAACACGCGTTTAAAACTTTATATAATCATTTACGAAATTAATTAAACTATATATACTTGACCTTTTATAAACGATAAAAATAGTGAAAACAAGTTAAGTTGGTTAAATTTAATTATTGGCTATTAGACTATTTGGTATGTGTCTAAATACACATACCTTTTACCTTGAAAAACGAACCCAAAAGACCAAAAAGATAATAAAAATTGCAAATATATGCTTGTTTTTGTGTTTGTATATGTGCAGGTACGGATATTAAAGAAATGGACAAAAGAAAAGACAAAAAGGACACTAACGAGCACGAGATTAGAAAAAGCGTGAAAAGCCAGAGCCGGGAATGCATTCTTGGATTTTTGAAAATTGCTAAACGCATAAAATCACTAAAATACCCTTATTGTTAAACCAATTTCATCCCATATCCTTAGCCTTTACACCGTTAGTCCTTGGCTAATTATATTATTAGTCTAAGGACTAACGGTTGTTAACTTTATATAAAAACTAAGTCCAAATCCTTTGTCCAAGCCCAACACCATAATACTGATCGAAATAAACCCATATAATACACATGTCAACATTGGTCAAACATATAAAATGGTCAAAATTACTATTGCATTTCCCTTTCCCTTGTTTTCACCTGCACACATGCACCAGGGTAAAAATCATTCAATCCACTCACCCACACATACGAGAGTTTCTAGATGAATCTGACACGCCTGACACCCCTTGACATGCTGGCGATCCCGTGCACTCTCATTGGTTGAATTAACGTGGCATCAATCCAACGGTCAAGATGTGATTATTTGGAGGCAGTTAGGATTGGATGGCTATGATTGGAAGAGAGGGGAGCGTCCCTGGATCTAGAATCATCTGCTCAAGGCTATAAATAATAGCTTTCACACACAGTGCAAGGCATCTAGGAGTAGGAGTATGGGATAGAGTAGCTTATTTTCAGCTTATTGTCTTATTTTTCTGTATTTCCTTTTAATGTAATCTCATTCTTATTAATGCAATTACTGTTTTCATTTAAATTCTGTCTTTAATTCAAGTTTTATGTTTATGCAAATTAAGCTCTTAAATGTTTTTGAAGTCACTTAAAGATCAATAAGCTCTGCTATACTCTCTTAAGCTCTCTTTGTTACTCTTAAGCTAGAATTAATCCAGTTAAGCCTTTAAGCTTAACTGAGCTTATTGTTATTCAAATTCCACTCCAAATATACCTCAGCTTATTTTTTTTGGAAGGGAAGCCAGACCTGGATGGGCTTCCAAGACCCTACCAGCTTATCTTAGATAAGCTGGAGCTTGTTGAGTAGCTCCTCGAGCAATTTAATGAGCCTTGTTTGTGCTAAGGCTCTTGTAAGTTCCAATTTACCTTTTTAAAGCTTAATTTTATATTTCAGCTTATTTCTGCTTAATATTAGTTTAATGTTGTTTAAAGTAGCTTATTATTGCTCATTATTGTCTGTTGATGCTTATTGTGTTTAGTTTTCAGCTTAAATCTTAGTTTTCATGTATTTTATATAAAACAGTTATAAAAACCAAAAATAGTAGCATTAGCTTTAATCTAGTTGTTCATGCTTAATTCTGTGTTTAGATTTACTTATTAGTTGTTATTATAGCTTAATAATATCTGGTTATCATAGATTGTGTGTTAATTTTGAGATTTAAAAGAAAAAAATTGGTTAAAAGGCACTTTAAGGGGTGTTTGGATCTAACAATACTAACATAAGTTAGTATGTTTAGGACCTCTGTTGTCACTTGAGCAGATTTATCAAGCTATATATTAAGGTTTTAATCTGTTTCCTTTAGCTGTTTTATCTTAAGAATCAAATTTATAATTCATAGTTATGATAATTTAAAACTGTTAGTTATAGACTTGTCATAGTAGCTTATTTGGTTGGTTTTGTTTCAGCAGCTATTTTGTGTAGTTTTCATGTTAAAATTGAGTCCTAAATACAGTAAAATGATCTAGTATAGTTGTGCAATTTTCTTGTCCATTTTTGAGTTAAATTTGTCTAAGTTTCTTAGTTTCTATATTGTCCAAAAGTTCAGTTTTCAACAAGCAAATTAGATTAGAGTTAGTGTGTCTTAGGGCCTTATCTTGCTAGCATAAGATCATTGAACATTGAGCTTCATCTGTTTTCAGTTTTTGAGTTTTCATCTTAGCTTAATCTAGCTTAAATTTAAGGCTTAAAAATCTATTTTGTCTTTTCTTTTACTTGATAAAAATTAGCATGTGCTGATTAAAACTGTCACTTTTTCAAAGTCTATTTTCTAGCTTATTTGTAGTCCAAATTCCTTAAAATTTGTTTTGATAAGTTCTTTGGAGGGCAAAATTGATCTGTGTTCGTTTTTTTTAAGCTATTTCTTAAGCCTAAATTTGGTCTAATTGTAAGCTCAAATTTGGAGCATTCTCTTTGATAACTGCCTTATCAAAGGCCAATAAGCTTTTAGCTTTTAAGAGCTTTTGGCTAAATTGTTCTTTTTAATATCTTGTGGGGGGGTACTTTTTCCTTATAAGTTTAGGGAAGGATTTAGTTTTGGCCTTTTTTGTTTACTTTTACCTTTTTTATGTTTTAAAATACAAATCAGTTTTACCTTATAGCAAAAGATAGTTAGTTTTAGCATTTTCTTTAATATCAGCTAGTTTTTTCTAGCTTATCATAGTTTTCAGAAAAAAGTCTTTTTAAAAAAGTTATTTATTTTAGTGTGTTTTAAAGTTTTCCAAAAAGAAAAAAAAAAATAAAAAATGTTTGTCTAAATAGAAAGGTCTATGGGGGTTCGAACCCATGACTCTCCTTTAAACCCCCACATAAAGTCCCACATCACACACTCAATGCCAACTGCCCTAGGGTCTTTTTCAATAACCATTTATATAATTTATTCTTTATACTCATTTTCAGTTTAAGCCTTTCTAGCTTATTTGATTTTTCCTGGCTTATTTATAAGCCCGTTTTTAGCAATTTCAATTTTCTTGTATTAGTCATAGTTTAAAGTAGTTTCAGTAATTTTTCAGAATTTTTATAAATTAGTTTGCTATTTTTAATTAATTTTCTAGATTAAAATCGTTTTTAATTCATAATAAATAAAATAAAAAGCAAAAAAATATAATTATTTTTCTAAAAATCATTTTTAGTCATTTAGGATTTATAAAAATTAAATTTGCGTTCGTAGGGTTTAAATTTGATGTACTTGCTCGTGTAGTCGCGTTTTTAATTTCCGTTTACGTTTTTATGCTTTCGTGTTTAATTGTCGTTACTTGCTTACTTGTTTTTATGCATTTGTTTTCTTGTCATTTACAGTTAAGTAGGATTTAGAAAAAACAAAACCCAAAATATTTTTACCCATTCAAAACACGTGATCACGGACGTTACTGAATTTCAATTCACGACTTCGTTGGGGAATAAACGACCCGGGAGGTTTTTGATATAACGATTTGGTTAAAAGCGTTTATCTTAAATCCGACGGAAAATACTTACTATACTATAATTGACTAATCCTTATACTATGTATTACGTATACGTATTCGGAGGCAGATCACTATTTTCTACATTTTTAAACATATACATATGTATACTTAAACATTTAATAACAAGAGTATATAAAAACTTTTTTACAAGTTTAATTATATACTTATACTTAGTCATTATTTATCAATTCATATAAATAATATTTTTCACATGTGAATACTTAAACATTTATAACACATTTATTTCGTGTTATAAATTAAACAAACCTATAGTGTGGTGATCTAGCTTAATAGATGCATTGTCGTGAGATTATATTAAATACATCATATTTATACGACATATAATTAATTAGGTTGCATTCCGGATCGTTTTAGACGATTACTATGTTGATTTTGCGATAATCACTACTTTCACTTGAGGTGAGTTTATAGCCTCATGTTTTACTCGTTTTATACATACTTTATAACCTTTGGGGTGAGAATACATGCGCAATTACAAACTCGTTTTCATATTTGGTTTCATAACTTGTTTACATACTCGTTTGCATACTTGTATACAAAATCGCTTACATACTCGTTTACAAAACCGTCCCACTCGCTACATACTCATTTACATATCTCGTTGTGGGATACATTTCTTGTCTTTACATATGGACGCAACAACTTTACTTTTACTCAAATGATTATGGATTAGCTTAAGTGGATTGAACTATTAACTACAAGTTGGTAGACGCGATTATTTTAAAATAGATCTATTTGGGGCGTGACAAGCCCGTTTGGGTGAGTAGCTCTCACTAGTTCAAGATCGAACTAATGAACTTATACCATGTCAGAGCATCAAACTTCATATACTGGAACTCTTAGGCGCCTTCAATAGAGTGGGATACTTTACAAGTCTGAGCCTTAGTTTCATGAACTTAGAGCAATCGTAATCACTCCTTATGTTGCATACTAGGCAATACATACTTGAAACATTTTGTGATATTTTGCGCATTACAATTATCATACTTTAACACCCCCAATTTAAATCAAGATTCGGGACTAACAATTGGGTGTTAATAATAAGTACAACAGTCAATAAATTAAAAGGAACGACTCGAAAAGAGACGTTATAAAACGTAACCCATTCCAAAAGAAAGTTCAGAGTGCAAGCGTTGCCCCAACATAAAGACTAACAAAGTACAAGTATTCAAGAAAATATAAAAACATTGTTTTTGAGGAATGGAAATCATGTGATTTAACAAAAATCATTTTTAAGCGCAACTTCCTCCTCGTCTCAAGCTCCAAGTCCTTAGCTTTGATTTCCTGAGATAAACATGCTAAAAAGTCAACGAAATGTTGAGGGAAATTTATAGGTTTATATAAGTATAAAGATTTAGAACACAAATATTTAATTCATTGAAAACTTATGGATCACACAAGTTTTAATTAGCATTGAGCTCGTGATATCCGACCCCTTTGACGAGAATAAATTAAGTTTTCCCCAATAGGTTAGGTATTATTGCTATATACCTATTACTTCTTAGAATAATATATCCGTTGTAAGTGGGTGTTCCAAAAGGATACAAACCCCGGACGGGGAGTTACCCCACAGGCCTCCAAAATGATCACAAACCCCGGACGGGAGTTAACCCCACACGGCCTATTTAATATACTACATCCACCCATCATATGTAGTTTAACGGTTCATGATAAATATGGGACTTTAGTAATAGGTACTCAAGCATTAATCATACATTCGGGTCCAGCATACGGAAAAACAATTTGTGTTCAATTTCATAAAAAACAAGCATGTATCTCCCTCGTGGGGTTTTAAGAAAACAATTAAAGTAGTAAAGGCGAGGCTATGAACTCACCATGAGTAGAAGATCAAATAAAAAGTCAACGAGATAGAAGACTCGAACAATTAGCCGAGACCTATAAAGCAAGTCACGACTTAGAATTATAAATGAAATCATTATAGTAAAAATAGTTATACAAATAACATCCAAAAATTCGAACATAACGACATTGCACCAAGACTTAACAAAGTTGTTTTTTAATCCCAATTTGGTACACAACCTGAACATATCCTTAATTGAGTTCGTACTAAGTTTACGCTTAAGGATCTTATCACATTATTATGTGTCACACTTTTATTTCTCCAAAAAAGACGTAAAAACCATGTTGCTGAATTTTAGTCATTTTACACCATCGTATCTCTTAACCTATAAAAGATACAAGGATGGGGTTTTCACCCCTGGAAAGATACTTAAGTTTAGTTTCCATAAAATTAGGCCAATCAATCGAACCATTTACCAATCCACGGGAAATGAGTTTTTACTAACCATAACTCAAAAAAAAGTTTGGCTGAATCTCAATCCTTACGGTATGTCCCTAAATTCCTATTCTATAATATCTATTAAGTTGAATCCAAGGAGAGATGAAAGCTTATGATGTCTAGTATTTAATCATGTTTTAAAACTTAAGTTTATTGTACAAGAACCTGTAGCAAAACACCTCCAGATATGACCTTCTTCCGTAAAAAGGCCATATCTCCTTCATCCGAAATCGATACAAAACCGTCAAACTCGCCACATGAAGCTTAAGACTATACCTATTCAACCTTGTCTTTTAATCACAGTCCCTAAGCAAAAAATTTTGAGAAAAACCTACGTTTTCTTACTGACCTAAAGCTGTCCGAAATTCCTACCTCTAAACTCAATCCAAACGCTTCCAAATCATCAATTTATCCAACACAAAGCCAAAATACATCAATATAATTTATCTTATACCTATTTCACATCACTTTTACCATTTAACCAAATCCATTCCCAAACAAGGCTTGCATGTTCATAAAAACCAAAGATCAATAGCATGCATTTACTATAAAATCAAAACAATAAAAAGGGAGTTTAAGGAAATACTTTTAACTTAAAATGGATTGATTTAAGAGATAAAACACAAATAGAAAACCCTAACGGTTTAATGTTGCTTGCGCCGGTGGACCCTAGATCCAAACCAAAGGAACCCTAGCTTTTTCCAACTCCAATCTTGCTTATAACCACTTATTTTCAAACCCTTAATGCTCCAACACCTTCAAATCAAATCAAACCCTTAAAAATATCCAAGTTCTTGAAAATCAAGATTTTCAAATCATGTGCATAGTTGTTTTTAGTTATAGGGAAGTAGAGAAAACGATTTTAGGGATGTTTTGGTGTAAAGAGGAAGTGATTTTATGAAGTTTTAGTGGTGATGATGGTTTTTCTGGTGGATGCTGTCGAACAAAAGAGAGAGGGAGGAGAAGTCAAATGGTTTCTCTCTTTTTTTTAACGTTGGGGTGTATGTGTGTTATAAAGGGCTTAAGATTGTATTATAAAGGAAGGATATATACTAGTAAATTTCCTAAAAAAAATAAGGGTGCGTTTGTTTTGAGTTATTAACCGGCCCCCTCCTTTGGGGTTGGCTTGGTTGGGCTTTTTGTTTGATAAATCTATGTACCACTTTGTCTTCAGGCCCAATTAACCATTCAACTATTTCTGCTATAAAACACGATTTTTGATCCAGTCTCGGCTAAACATAAATAAAAGTAATTAAAATTAATAATAGTAAAATAAAATAAGCTCCCATGGCTAATTACAACTTTTGTTGATTTCTCGATTGATAAAATGGATAAATTTAAATCGTAGGGTTCGCGAGTGTTTAAAACTTGACGATTTTAATAAGAATCGACTAAAATAATAAAAATGAATTATTTAAAAATTTAGAGAATAATTATAAGTACGAAATAAATAGTGACCTTAAGTACAGGGTTTTACATCGTCCCCTCCTTACGGGAGCGTCGTCTCGGTGCTCGATTCTTCATACTCGTCTTCTTCTTGCTCGAGAACTAATGCGGATATTTGCTCCTGAAGAAATCCTCTCATTCTCATGTGAACTCCGGGCCTCGTCGTGAGTTCTAACGAACCTTAACGATGGGAATACGGCTTTGCTTGAGTTGTTTTACTTCACGATCCATAATTTCAACTGGTTCTTCTATAAAGTGAAATTTGTCATCGAGTTGAATTTCTTTGAGCTGAATAATCAGATTCTTATCCACCAAACACTTCTTGAGATTAGAAACATGGAAGGTGTTGTAGATTCCTTGAAGTTCTCTTGGAAGCTCTAATTTATATGCTACTGGACCAAATCTATTAGTAATTTTGAATGGCCCAACATATCAAGGACTCAGCTTTCCTTGCTTTCCAAAACGAATCACTCCCTTTCAAGGCGACACCTTTAACATGATCATGTCTCCCACACTAAACTCCATCAGTTTACGCCTCACATCTGCATAACTCTTTTGACGACTACGAGCGGTCAGTAAGTGGTTTTTGATTTGCACAATCTTTTTCGTCGTCTCTTGAATTAGCTCTGGCCCTGTGAGTTGGCTATCTCCAACCTCACTCCAACAAATAAGCGATCTACACTTCCGCTCATAGAGTGCTTTAAAAGGTGCGGCCTTGATGCTCGCATGATAACTGTTATTATAAGAAAACTCAACTAGAGGTAAATGTTGATCCCAACTCTTCCCAAAATCAATCACGCGCGCCCGCAACATGTCTTCTAAAGTCTGTATCGTTATTTCACTCTCACCATCCATTTTTGAGTGGTAGGCAGTGCTCATGTTCACATCAGTTCCCAAGGCCTTTTGAAATGATCTTCAGAATCCTGATGCAAATCAGCTATCTCTATCTGATATGATTGATACAGGCACCCCGTGTATATAAACAATTTCCTTCAAGTACTGATGAGTTAATTTCTTTATACTATCGGTCTTCTTCATCGGCAGGAAGTGAGCCGACTTAGTTAACCGATCGACAATAACCCATATCGTGTCATAACCACTTGGGGTTCTCGGGAGTCCAGAAATGAAATCCATAGTTATCTTCTCCATTACCATCGGGGATTTCTGGTGTTGGAGTAAACCTGACAGGCTTCTGATGTTCAGTCACCTCACACCCTTTGCGCAAGTCAGGCACTTACTAACATAGGTGGCCATATCAGCCTTCCTGTTCGGCCACCAATAGAGCTTCTTTAAATCTTGATACATTTATTAGAACCAGGATTAATCGAATATTTTGACTTATGCGACTCGAGCATAATCAAATCCTGTAATCCACCAAACAACGGCAACCATATTCATTTATCAATGTATCGAATTCCATCAGAGCGAATTTCAAATATTGGCTTCAACAATCTTCCCAGGTTTTCTGCCTTCACATTTTTGTTCTTCATCGCTTCCGTCTGAGCTTTAAGTATTCTCTCAGACAAGTCGGTGTGAACCGTCATCACTAAAGCTCTAACCCTTATCGGTTTTTCCCTCTCCTTTTGACTAAGAGCATCCACCACTACATTAGCCTTACCGGGATGGTAGCGGATTTCACAATCCTAATCGCTTAATAATTCAATCCATCGGCGTTGCCTCATATTAAGTTCTTTTTGGTCCAAAATGTATTGCAGACTTTTGTGGTCTGTGAACACAACACATTTCGTTCCATACAGGTAATGTCTCTAAAGTCGTAGGGCAAAAACCACGGCACCCAACTCTAAATTGTGAGTCATATAGTTTTCTTCATGCTTCTTTAATTGGCGTGAGGCGTATGCGATCACCTTCTCTCGTTGCATCAGCACCACTCTAAAACCTTTGATGGACGCATCGCAATATACGACAAAATCTTCCGACCCTTCGGGTAATGCTAATATTGGCGCACTGCATAATTTCTGCTTCAACATATGAAAAGCTTCTTCTTCATCTTCACCCCATTCATACTTCTTGTTCTTCTGGGTTAGTTTAGTGAGTGGTTTGGCAATCAAAGAAAACCCCTCGATGAATCTTTGATAAATCCAGCTAAACCCAGAAATTGTCTCACTCCTGTTGGTGTTGTAGGCGCAGTCCAATTCTTGATGGCTTCAATTTTGGAGGGATCAACGTGAATTCCTTTACTATCAATCACGTGACCGAGAAATTGCACTGAATCGAGCCAGAAATTGCACTTTGAGAATTTGGCATACAATTTCTCTTTCTTGAGCAACCCCAAAATAATCTTTAAATGTTCTTCATGATCTTCTTTGCTCTTAGAATAGATGAGTATGTCATCGATGAACACAATTACAAATTTGTCGAGGTACAGCTTGCACACTCGATTCATTAAGTCCATAAATACCGCAGGGGCATTAGTTAATCCGAACAACATTACTTGGAACTCAAAATGATCATACCGAGTTTGGAAAGCTGTGATTGGTATATCCTCTTCTCGAATGCGGAGTTGATGATAACCCGACCGCAAATCAATCTTTGAGTACACGTTCGAACCTTGCAGTTGATCAAATAGATCGTCAATCCTCAGAAGCGGATATCGGTTCTTGACCATCAACTTGTTTAGTTCGCGGTAATCGATACACATACGGAAAGACCCGTCTTTCTTCTTAACAAACAACACTGGAGCTCCCCAAGGTGACGAGCTCGGTCGAATGAATCCTTTCTCCAACAACTCCTTCAGTTGTTCTGACAACTCCTTCATTTCAGACGGTGCTAAACGATAAGGAGCGCGTGCGACAAGTGCGGCTCCAAGCACAAGTTCGATCCTAAACTCTACTTGTTGAGGTGGTGGGAGTCCTGGTAAATCATCAGGAAACACCTCGGGAAAGTCACGAATTATAGGCACGTGGGCTACAAACAATTGGTATCCCCTTTCTATGTATTTTCTCGCCTTAATACAGGATACCACCTTCAATCGAGATACGTCACAATTTCCCTTAACTACCAACATCTTACCCTTAACCGGTATATGAACTTCTTTCTTTCCGCAAACTATGAGAGCATCATGCTTAACTAACCAGTCCATACTAATAATCACATCGAAGGTACCGAGTTCTATAGGCATAAGGTTAACTTCAAACATTTGATTAAGTAGATTCAAAGTGCAACCTCTTAGAATGGTATTTGTACTAACTAATTCCCCATCAGCCAATTCCACTTCATAACTTATATTTAATCTCACTAGTTTAATATCAATTAAATGACTAAATCCAGAATTAATGAAACTCTTGTCTGAACCAGAATCAAACAATACTCTAGCATAGCGATTGTTGAGTAAGAACGTACCAGTGAAAACATTCAGTCCTTGACCTTGCTCGGTATCTCTAAGTGCATAAGCTCGGCCAGTTGCATTTCCACCTCTCTAATCAGCTAGATTAGAGCATCGGCTTCGGTCATGATTTCTATCTCCGCACTTATAGCAGGCCCGAATAGGTAGAGCATTCACCCTAGTAGCCACTCCTCTCACTTTACAATCCTTTGTCTTATGTCCCCTCTTATTGCACTTGGTGTACTTCGCCGGACAATTCCTAAAATGACACAAACCACAACAATCACACTTTGGGGCTGGTCCACCTTGATCAACAACATTATTTTGGGCATCAGTCATTGCCCTTGCACCATCTTGCCTTCTTTGATTGTACTGATTGTGGCGATTGTTATCACGATAATTTCCACGGTTGTTACGGTTATCATTGTTGTTGCGGTTGTTGTTTCCACCTTGATTATTGTTTTCCCATCTCCTTTTGTTGCCTTCAGCAATTCTTTCGTTCTTT